>CAJQZN010024485.1:0-11705 GCA_907164685.1 Colias eurytheme | reverse complement strand
CAGTGTCACCGAATTAACCAAGCAAATTTTTATTATTTTCAATTCGTATATAAATAATTGTTTTTAGTACGTATACGTTAGTCGTTTAAGTCAGAAAATATTTATTTTTACTCAGGTTTAAAAGTAGGATCGCTTTCAAGCATTTTAAAAAAGTCCGTTATTTTTTTTTATCACATAATTAAGTGAGTTATTTTTTTTTATTTTAGACAGCATGGAGGAAGACAAAAATAAAAATAGAAAATATAATGAAACAACGCTGACACCCGCAATTCAAAATATTCTGCAGTCAAAAATGAGTCTGTACACTGTTCACACAAACAATTATAAAGTCCAATATTATTTTTTTATTGTTCCCCTCTTTTGATAATTTCTCATTGATAAATAAATACATCATTATTACTTTCAATATGTTTATATTTTTTATTAATTGTATTTTTTTTACTTTTGTGTTAAAAAATAATAAATACTCACTTAATTCGGTTATAACAGAATTAGAGAAATACTATCACCGAATTATAGTGATTGTCACAGAATTAGACAAGTCATCGCGGTTTGATTAAGCTCATTTTACGCTGAGTTAATTCATATGTGTTAAGATTACACTTGCTCCATTTGATAAATAGAAGATTGATTAATGTTCCTATTAAAAATAAAAATAAAATTTATAAAGTTTACCCTGTTTTTTTTTTCATATTCTGTTTTGTCACAGAATTAGATGAGCCTACTATATATATGAAATGTATTTAAGTGGAACCAATGTCATACTATAATTTTAAATGAATATGCTTAAAGTTCCGATGACCCGAAACTGCAAACATTACGGTGTAAAGTGTAAGTAGAAAGGGAAACCACATTCAAAATATCGCGTGATGCATTATGTAGTGTTTTTACTTTTCTTTCGGTTTCATCGGCAGACGTTTTTCTGCCCTATTGTCCTTTTTTCAGGTTTTTTTCTCCATAAGAACTTTCCTTTATTAACGTTAAACAAAAAATTGTCGAATTCGTCGAATTCTCGAGTTAGCAACACATCTGACATCTCGACGCTTAGCAACACATTCTGCGATTCATTTTTATATACAGAGAGATGTACCACTTATTGTGCATCTTTGCCTCCATCGAAATACGAACATGAATTTATGCACAGTCATTAAAGTACAAGGCTACATGATTAGGGTTCATCAATTATCACTTATAACATCTCTTGACCCTTACAAAATTTAGCTTGGTATAGTGATGCAAAAAATGCAAATCTGAATCGTAAATAATAATAAGTTTTGCATCAGGTGGTTGGACTGAAATACTTAGAGGCCTTCAACCGCAGGGTTCCACGCACGGATCCAACCGGTTAATATTATTGAAAATTATTATTTGAATATGTTATTGGTTGTTGACTTTCGTGACGTTGATAATGCGTAAAACTTATTCTTATGTAATAGGTAAATATGCCTAATCTATCTCTATGCAGTAACTTTACTAAGGGTTGCTATAGTTACCACTGTAGTGCGCACATAAGAACTGGTAGAGCCCTAAAAATAGATACTTACTAAATTCTACCTTAGTAATTCTAAATTCTCAAAAAAATATTTCTATGAAAAATGTATTTGGAGACTTTCATTTAGTTGCTAAAGGATCATAATGTCTGGGGCCCTGAGGCGTAGGCATGCTTAAATATGGTTATGGTATGGTATATTTTGTTCTAGAGCGCTAATATATTTTTTTATTACTGTGAAATAATTTTATCTTTACCTCCCAAAAATATAGCTAAACATCGGAATATTTATATACAACAATATTTAAATGTGTACAGTATTTATCCTATTCAATCAATCGGTATGCAATAGTGCGATACAGGAAAAAGTGTAAATTCTCCCGCGTTCAGGTTTTTTGAGCTATTTTCCTGTTATGAAAACTTCCTTATACAGAACCTATTTTATAAAACGACAAAATCAAATTAGTTAGTAATAATTATATATATAAATATTAATTATTAATATTTTTTAAGCTTTTGTTTTTAATATTAGCATTTAACTGTAGATTGTAGGCATGATAAAGTATTCACAATTATTTTAAGTACCTACCTATACTTACTTACGCATGCATGAACAAGTTTCCAAGTATCAAATAAAAATATTGAGAACGCAAAACCACAATTGCATATATTTAATATCAATAAGTATGTATTCAAACAAGTATGTATTATATATTTTCTTACTTTTGTTTACAAACATTTATCTCCATAGATAAATGTATTCTTCCAGCTTTTTCCAATATCACAGGTTGTCTGGTAGAAATCACTTGTAAGCTTACTTGTAAGTGATAAGACCGCCTTTTGTACATTGTTCCTATGTGCTGTTTTCTTCTCTGTAATTTTATTTGGTGTGCAATAAAGAATTTATTATTATTATGTTTCTCATCTCCATAATACTCGGGTGCCACCAGAAGGATGGTACCCGGTCTTTTGGAAGGCTTACGTAGGGACACGGATCCAACACGCAGATGCCCTTTTGAGAGTTTTAATGTGTTATGGGACACCAGCCGCAGCCTGCCCATGACTGCACTATATAGAGATGGGCAGTCCACGGCCTATGTAGGACTATTACAGAAAATGGAAATAAATAACTGGACTATGGAAAGGGGTGCTATGTGGACAGGTTACTGGGTCTATAGGAACTATGGCGTCTGCCTTTCTACAACAAAGTTTGTAAAAATAATATATTGGCAGACGGTGACTCGCCCTCTCACAGATGGGCTCTCTAAAAAGTCACTGTAACTTAGCAACAAGAGGGCAACATGTCGTGAGCAGCTAAGGGTGGACTTTAAACGACGATCTGAGGGTCCAGCATCACGTGCCCACTCGCCACTTACGATTCTACTACGGACTAATGTAAAAAATCAAGGTACACACAGCAAAAATTAAAACATTACTATGAATTATCATATTAACAGACATGACATTAGGAACATTGTACAGATAATATTATACTATAGTATCATCATCACAATAATATCAGTATCACACATCTGCTAAAATTCTGGTATATACCAGTTGTGTTCTGTTAATATTGGTGGAATATTCCACCAATATTAACAGAACCAGGTACATATAAACATAACGCATATTGCGCGAGTGCTGTTTTTACGCCAAAAAGTTTTATGCCTCGATGATAAAAAAACTAACCTGAGCCAACATACACTTCGTTGTCTACATTTTTATTCCACGCACAATATTCCAAGAGCCCTTACAGTTTGATATCTTATCACGATATTAACTGCGTAAGATTTACGTGTATGATAATAACGCTTCCTTGTCCCAAATATTTATATATTTTAGCCATTATTTAATATGTACTTGCAAATATTTATTGAATTTATTTTAAATGTGCATAAAAATTTGTATACACGCGATTAATAGGTATGTACATATTGTCATTATAAGATTAAGAAGTGAACTAAATAAGGCGCACGCAAGAATTTAAAATCATTTTTTGCAGGCTATACAGCCAACAGAAAAAAGATTTGAAAGTATTTTTTCTACTTTGTCCTTCCGTGAAGCGGAGCATTGACACCGATTGAATGAATAGTTGTACCTATAATAGAACCAATTAGTCACATAGGTAGCTTAACATGAAAAAAAACTCTCACAAATACTTTTTTATTCAGGCATTACGCATTAGAATAGTCACGGACTAAATCTTGTCCTATGGTAGGTATAAAATAGATCGTATATAAAACATCAATTAAAAATGGAAACAAATGAATATTGTTTTAATATGTTTATTTATTTGAAAGGAAGTGATTAAATGTCCAATTAATATTAAATTAAAATAAATGCCTAACTACGTCAATTGAGTGTTTTATTTTTCCACGGTAGAGTTTTTAATATCAAAAGCAAGTTTCGTGACACGGAAATATCACAAAGAGCTTGTATGTTTTTTTTAGTTGTAAAATGCAATATGAGTACAATAGTAGGCGTATTAACTATAATTAAAATTAATGTTATGTAAAAATAACGTTCCCATGACACGATCTGATACATAATTATCATATTATGGTGAATTTATCGTTATTATTAACGTCCTCTTGACCGAAATACTATATTTATCGGTCACCTTTTGTTAAACGTGACGTTATTCAGGAAGACCGTACTAATTTAGATGCAACAGTAAAATTATCAATAAAAATGCTGTTAAAAATTAATTTTAAGATAATTTAATTAAACCAGCTGCCTCGATGGATGTTGTTCTCAGGCTCTATGTATTCTTAAATTAAAGGAAACAGTCATTTTTATACATCTCATTTATTAAACGATAAAAAAATAAATCGCTGTTTCCCTTGATTTCTTTTTTACAATTTCAAAATCTTAAAAATCAATCGTTATTAGGTTATAAGGTTCAATTCGTAACTTTTTGAGTTCTTTATTTTTCTTTTGCAACCAGCCGTTAATTTGTGTCATTATTGATAAGCTTTTCATTAAAAAAATGACGTGATAGAGTTTCGTACTTTTATTAAATTTAGGGAAGTGACTATTGAGTTATACTGTGGTTTTTGTTGAGTTATACCAAAGAACTGTAACTGTTAATATGTTTTCAATAATTTTTAAACCTGTATTTTGAAAGCTAATATTCAAGTTTATTATAAAAAAAGAACTGATAAAAATCTCATGGTATACAAATTAATGTTTTTTATCATGAATATTTAAGCCTAATTTGACTCTCGGTAGGTATTTGCTTATGGCCGTTCCCAATATTCAAACTAAAACGTTTACGTTTATAGAAAGAGAGCTATCTCCCATAGCTAGGTTCTATCTATCGTAAGATAGATACGATATTGGGAACGGCCATTACTGGCTGACAGCTGTCAAAAAGTTATTGGGACGCTTAGATAGACAAATTCAAAGAGAAAAATATACCTCTAGCACAGAATACATAATAGTAGCTAAACGCTACAGAACGGACACTCTCCGCCTCCCGCCAAAATTAAACTTACCTCACCCCGCGCGATCGTGATTAAAATGGGCCACATTTTTCTGCAAGGACGATACGCAACGAAGATTGACAACATTAATCAAATTGTCAAAGTAATTTTATTATTTTGGATTTGTGATTATCGTTTTTCGTAGAAAATGGTTAGATATTGTGCTGTTTACGGATGTATTTCATCAGAAAAACGCGAATTTTTTTTTACGCTAGTCACAAATGTGCCAAGTACAAAGCGTTAACACACACATTTGCAGTCTCTACAGTGTGACTGTCAAAACGATAATTTTGTATGGAGTGTCCGGGGTGTGCCTCTAGTAAGCAGTTAGTCCTCCAGACGATAGATAGCGATCAGAGATAGGTTAGCTTATCGCTAGTAAGCTTATTGGAACGCCAAAACAAAAGATAGATAGCATTTTCTATCTTTAGTAGGGTCAAACCGAAGATAGATACGATATTGGAAACGGCCATTAGAAACTGATCCACGAACCTCAACCTAGATTCCAAGCATCATTTGTTTTTTGATACTATAATGTAGATCAGGTAAGTAGCCACTTTTTATTTTAATAAGTAAACGTGACTCAAAAGAAACGTGTCATTATCACGTGTTGTTAATTTATTAAACTAATTTTAAATTCTAATTAGGTAAACGTCACGATTGAGAAGTATGATATTTATCATTTTAAAATCTAATTATATTCGAGCAAATTATTTGGAAACTATTTTGCTATGTTAAATGATGATAAAATCTTGATTAAAGCAAACAATGCTCGATCTGTGACCGTTAATTTAGAAGGTTAATTAACCACCAGTAATTTTAATTAATGAATAACTATGTTATACTTAGACGGGACTTTTCCGAGATTCTTGTTTTGTGCAGATTTTTTATATATACCTACTGTGTCAGCTTATCACTCATAGGATATGGCTAGCTAAAACTTATATAGCCTTCTAAAAGTTAAAGCTGAAATCAGTATTGTAGATTTGCTAAGTTCAAAAATGGCCAGCGTGGTGGATTATGGCCTGTACCCTCATAGGAGGCCTGTGTCCCAGCAGTGGGAACGTATATGGACTGATGATGATGATCATGAAGTGAACATTGAGTAATGATTGTTTATTTGAAGAATTTCATTTAATTATCCAGTATGGAATGGAAGGATGAACCCTATAATCCTACCCCTGAGCAAATGAATTTGGTACCTTAATTTCTATAAAATAAAAAGGATCTCAGTTTGCCGCCCGAAAATTGCCGCCCTAGGCTACAACCTACTCCGCAGTCTGCTGGTAAATCCGCCCCTAATCTATAAATAAAACCGGCCAAGTGCGAGTCGGGCTCGCGCACAAAGGGTTCCGTAGCAGCAAATATAATAAATTACAGTTAAATCAACCTATCTCAAAAACTATAAGAGATACTTTGATCAAACCAAAAATCGTTGAAAGAGTTAATTAGCATGCATCACCTCTATTTTTTTTAGAATTTTATACCCCGTAGTTATAAAAATAGAGGGGGGGGGACATACTTTTTACGACTTTGAGAGCTGATATCTCAAAAACCGTTCACTTTAAGAAAAATGTTTTTTAGAAAACTTTATATCATTTTAAAAGACCTTTCCATTGATACCCCACACGGGTATGTACATCGAAAAAAAAAATTTCATCCCTCAGTTACATGTATGGGGGGCCCCACCCCCAATTCTTTTTTTTACTATTTAGTGTCATATTTTTGTAGCGGTTCATACAACACATATTCCCATCAAATTTCATCACTGTAGTACTTATAGTTTCCGAGTAAATCGGCTGTGACAGACGGACAGACGGACAGACGGACAGACGGACATGACGAAACTATAAGGGTTCCGTTTTTGCCATTTTGGCTACGGAACCCTAAAAAGTAGCCTACATGACTCTGAATAATTGTATAAGTACAAGTTACAAATATGTATCTAGTATTTTACACCAAAAAATTTTTTCAAAAACGGTTTATTAATTTGTCTTAAAATAATTCAAAACACATAAAAACATGTCAAAAATTAAATCTTTCCTTTTTATAATTAGTGCAGTTGACATCATACGACGATTCTTGAACGTACCTATCATCAGCATGTGGTATCAATTTAGAAAGAAAGAAAGAACTTTTCTTTTCTTTCTTTCTTTCAATTTACAATATCACTAAAACATGCAGTGATCAATTGATCATATTTCCTGTGATATATTATTTACATTTTTTATAATATTAATCTATAAATCTAATTAGGTAGTACTTAGTTAGGTATCAAAAATTGTCTTGTATGAATATGAGTTACCTTTACCTAACTAGTAACTAACTAACAACGCTTTACTTATTTAGGTATATTTTTAGAGCTACAATGACTAATTTGATGATTCCTTAAACGCAAATTTGCATTATAATATTATCTTCCGTATTTTGTAACTAATCTATACAATAATAACCGCCTCAGAAGTCAGAAAAATAATATAAAACAGTAATCTTCAAATTGTATTATGATTACAAGCTTATTGAAGGTCTCAAAACAGCCTACAGCAACAGCACCATTATTTCGGTTCATTAATACGAAAAAGTCAATTCCACTACTTCTTTTACAATGTTAATGTCAGGAAATGCGGAAACCAAGAATTCCAAAAATAATTAATGGCGATTTTTTTCAATCAAATACACTGTGTTTCTCTGACAATTGCACATGAATTTTAATGGTATAAAGGTTATGACCATCTTTGGCAACGCCGAAACTTTTGATATTGACACTAATTATGCGAAAAAATTTACACTGATTTTCCTCTTCGAATGTGATTTAAAATTCGTGTCGCGTAAAGCTCATTTTTTAACAAAGGCCAGGGTTTTGGAAAGTATTCGTTATAGACCTATGACCTAACACTATTTAATAATAATAATAATAAGGGCGTAGGGATGTGACGACCCCATCGCCCACGGTTGGAATATCTATTGTTTACGTGACAATAGATATTCCACCCGTGCAATCAGTCAACCCGCAGGACACCTTGTGGCGGGGTGTCGGGGAGTAGCGACCCCGCGGGAACCGAGTGCTCCCGGGGGAGGCCCCTGTCTTCATCTCCGGCTCGCCTTCACCGGCTGGTCGGAGTGAAGCCTGACGAGGACAGGACCCCCGCCTCTGGCTTGCCTTAACCGGCCGGCCAGAGTGGAGTCGCGAGAGCTTTTAGCTCGAAGGGTGGATGCGAATCATAAGTGGCGAGTGGGCACGTGATGCTGGACCCTCAGGGAGCGCGTGATCGTAGTTTAAAGTCCAGGGACGCCTCTCCACCCTTAGCTGCTCACAATATGTTGCCCCCTTGTCGCACTTTTGCAGCGACTTATTTCGGGGGCCCATACAGTGAGAGGGCGAGTCACCACCTGCCAACATATTTTTACTTTCTTTTAGTAGAAAGGCAGGTGCCATAGTTTCCAATAGTCCCTAAATACCGGCCCATTTAACATCCCACTCCATAGCCCAGTTTATTTTGTTTTCCATATCTCGAAATAGTCCTACATCGGCCGCGGACTGCCTAGGACTGTATCTCTATAGTGCAGTCATGGGCAGGCTGCGGCTGGTGTCCCACAACACAGTAAAGTTCTCTAAAGGGCCTCTACGTGTTGGATCCGTGTCCCCACGTAAGCCTTCCAAAGGACCGGGTACCTTCCTTATGATGGTACCCGAGTATTATGGATGAGATACACATAATAATAATAATACAAAAGATTTATTGCAACCAACAGAACATACATAATAATACACAATACAAAAAAAAGGAAAACAGACATAAAATAACACAAAATTATAAGGAATTTACAACACTTACAGTTATTAGTTACACTTATAGTTAAAAAAGTACACGAATGTATTATCTGTGTTGCGCGCTGGCTGCAATTAGGCCCTGGCTCAGCATAGTGTTGTGGGAGCAAGCTCCACAACGCTGATAATTCTGCCAGATACCCAGATGAATAGTTTAGCAGTGAGTACTGACTCGTATTAAAAGGACATTAAATATTTTACTCTTTGTACTTCACCTTTATTGTAAGCGACATTGATTTGGCACGTACAAAATAATAATTAAAATTTGTACAAATTTTTATACGAACAATGAATTTTTCAGCAGAACCCAAATGCTTTAGTTTTATCATATTAAATTCATTGACACATATAAATCAAGTAATAGAATAAGTACACATAAAGCGCCTTTATTACAATATGAAATTCTATTTTACAAATACTAAAAAGTTAATAGGTACAGAAGGACAAAAGCTTGAAGATAAGTTTGAAACATAACACATAATTTATATGACGTAGCAACATCCTATTAAGCATGAGTCGTGGCCCAGTTTGCACTAATGCATGTTAAAATGTTACGATTTAAACGTCAATAATTATATTAGCACATAATAATTATCGATTTAATTACCTATAGCAATTATAATTAGTGAGAATCAATATTGGTAATCTTCCCATGCCTTCGATATGGGCATAATAAAATGAACGGTTATATAGGTAGTTATACTTAGAGGTATGCAAATTTTAATGGTAGTAGTAATTCGATTATTAGTTAATTATTAATTGATTTAGTTTTTACATTTGACACTGAAAGCATCCGGAGAAAATAATAAAAATAAATTAAGCAAAAAAAATATAGTAGAGCCTTGGCTTCAATTTACAATACCTAAACAATTTAAACAACAACTTGTTAAAATACGTAACTGCGTACCAATTACATTAGAATACTTATTACAAATTATGTTTTGAATATTAAATAATACATGATATTGTGTAGAAGTGTTTACAAATATTGAATAAAAAAGTAATTTGTAGTCGTAACAGCTGTACAGGAACAATCTTATAACATTTTTTATGAGAATATGTCATCGTAGTAATCACAGGTAGTAATGTGACTAAGTAGGTATTATGTTTTGATTATGTTTACTAGCATGGTAATAAATGACTTTAAAAATAAGTAGATACTTACTGTGTTCTAGTATACTAAACAAATTTATAAATACAAATTGAATGCATCAAATTGAATTTAAAACAGATTGTCAAATATGTGCAACTGTTGCGAGAATATTATCTTCAAATGTTTCATAATTATAAAGGAGATTTAAAAGAAGCATACCTACCTACAGACACAGAAGTAGTATAATAAAATAATCAGGTACGGTACTTTATGATTACGTATGAAATCTGCAAAGCAGAATTTAGATCCAATCACGATGTACCTAATCGTTCTATAAGTTGCTTCTACGAATTCTATAGGCGTTATTATTTCATTAGTAGAAAGAGAAGATAATTTTAAATTTCAAGAGAAAATAATTCGTCGAACATCGTTTGATACATTCCTATCTTGATCACGGAAATTCATAAGCATAAGCATAAGTTCAGACCTCAGACACGGCAAATAACAGGTTTTAATTAACTACTGTTTTTCAGTAAATAGGTGTATGTATATAATGCACGGAAATAATAATTATAGATATAAAATAGCCAATAGGTACCTATACAATTTCGAGATACATTTTATATGTTTTAGCGATAATTATATAACTTAAAATTAGGGCATTTTGTATACACGTTGTTACAACAAGAAGTTTGAAAAACGACGTATAGGTAAATAAAACACAAAATGGCTGAAAGTACTTTATTATTACATAATATTAATAATTAATTAATACATCTATAGTCACCCCACCCAATTTACAAACTGATGTTTTTTTTTTTTGCAAACTGCGGCAGCGCTCCAGAAAAATGGTATGTTAAAGTTCCTAGGCAGTGTAATAAAAGACACAATGACTAAAACCGCTTTATTATTATATACAATATAACTATAACAATCCTTCCATTTCTTTCATAAACTGCATATACGCGTCATCTTTGCTGGGCGCTTGTTTCGGCACTTCGGGTCTATGGAGAGTTGTCTTAAGTTCCGGTTTGTTCTTCTTGTCTTCACGTTTAACTCGAAGAGCTGAAGGAACGAATCTCGTGACGTCAGCTGATAAGTTTCTTATCTGTGGCTTCGCGCTTATGGTCGCACCTGAAAAACAAACATAAATATCGACTCTGGTATTTTCTTAGCATGAAGAAAACTAATCACATCAATCTAACAATATTAGTTAGTCAGTTGTTTCGATTACTAATGATATTAAGTATTAACATTCAATTGCTTTCCTAGAATAAAAATAATTTTAACTACATGCGAATAGCACTCAAAACATGATATAATACGGAGATACATTCAATCTTTATAACAAATAAACTATCAAAACATTGAAATGTCTTATTTAATAATTATGTACATTAAATTATCCTTTACAAGTAGTAAGAAGAATTAGCTACACAAAAACATCTTAATATGTATATAATACACTAGCTGTGCCGCGCGGTTTCACCCGCATTACTCCGCTCCTGTTAGTCTTAGCATCATAATATATAGCCTATATTAGTTATTACTCGTGGATAATGTAGCTTTCGAATGGTGAAAGAATTTTTAATATCGGTCCAGTAGTTTATGAGCCTATTCATTACAATCAAACAAACAAAGTTTTCCTCTTTATAATATTAGTGTAGTACACTATAACACTATATTTTTTCTTTCAAATTAAACAGTAACACGACTTACTTTGCGGCGCGTCCTTCTTCTGTATAAGCTGTGGAGCGGCGGTCAGCACCGACACGTGCGGGGGGGGCGGGGGGCCCCGGGGGCTTCAGC
>CAJQZN010024478.1:0-13028 GCA_907164685.1 Colias eurytheme | reverse complement strand
CCATCCGTTCCTTTATGAACATAAAATGATTCTTCTGAATAATTTCCGTCACTAGTTGGTGATTACCTAAATGGAATTTCAATTTTAAAACTTTCCTCTATAGAATAGAAATTATTATTTTCTTTTAAATTACCGTCTGTCGGGCCAAACTAATTTAAAGTAATTCAAATATTTATACATAATAATATATGAAATGACTCTATAAGACTTGAGATAAAACTATGTAAAACAAAATCGTGAAGACATTTCATACATTTTTAATCGCTAAGAACAAAGTTAGGCGAAGAATGGGACTTTGGAATAGTATCTTGTTTAATAATTTATGAAATGTGTCTGCTATTCCTTTTAAAGAAATTTAGCATTTTACATTACGTTCCTTTAAGAAATTTGCATATTATAACCTTAGATTATAACATTTTCTTATAAGTTTCATATCATGTATGTATTTTACAAAATTAAATAAAAGTTGGAATAATATAGTCTAGGTGGTTCAAAAAACAAAATTTAGGAGCTTGAAATCTTTCTACCGAGCTTTATCGTAAATATGCATATTGTAAATACATATTCAAAAATCTCTTATATATACTGAAAGATTGACTGGCCCGAAAAGAAAATCCTAAAATAAATATTCATCTGCTACATACTATACAAGACGCCTACCCATACTTAGGTATGAAAACCTCTCAAATACGAACTACTATGAAACTAATGAACGAAGTATAACCACCAGTGATTGCAGTGAAAGCCGAACATACTCCTATGTAGGTACAAATACGCGCTCATTTGCCGGCGGTTGCGGTGCCGGCAATCAGCCACCGCAGGGCGCTGCGTGCCTCCGTCGTGTTCCTATATAGCTTGCTTTGAGATGCTATGTGCAAGTACAGGGATCATAGTATAAGGAGTCTGTATAAAGACCTGATATGCCGAGTGTTTTTTTGTCCACTGTGACGGTTGGAATTATGTGTAAGTTTGGGATGATGTTTAAATCGGTTTTTGTTGAATAATCTCTAAACACATGATAATTCTTTAGTTGCAACAGCAAATCAATACGATATTATACCAGTGTATATTTATTTTTAATAAAATCTGAACAATAGCTAACCACTTATGCAGGTCAATCCAGTTAAATGAAAACCTGTAAAGAACTGTATGGAAATATTCGTTTCCTCGGTCTCTTGGTGAGAGATATTGTTGCGATCTCGATATCTTGCTTTGATTAAAATATAGAATTATATTGCGAGCTACCTAGTTTCCAGCATCTGAAATTATTAGAAACAAGGAGAAACGCAATCTTCCATATGAAGGTTTCAATGGACTTGTGACTATATTATGTAGGTATGTTATAATATTAAATTTCTGATTATTTGTTAAACTCAATTGATAAATTTTCTTCCAGGAAAAAGGAATAAAAGTTATCATAATTTTTTTATTGAATACTATATGAGAAACATTTGTTCTAAGAACATGTATTGTAATTTATTGGTGCAATCATTCAAAAAACGGATTAAATTATTTTTTAATTTATTCATGCTCAACAATCAAATCGGATATGTACCTTTTCAGAAATACGAGGTCTCTAATGTATATACATTAGAGACCATAAGACAAACACAAGTTTCTAACCGAATACTTGACTTATTTACTACAAGGAGGAGATTTTAATAAGGAGATTTTTTTTATAATTTTTCAGCTACTATTTTAACTTTAAAGCATAGTTTCCACTCTTCATACTGTTGTGGTGCCGTCCGCCACATTAGCTCAACCAATGGCAATGTTCCGTGTGTAATGTTTATGTGAAACGCAAACCCCATCGCGTTTTATACAGCCCGTAATTAGTAAAGTAGAGAGAAATTATTGTTATTGCTCGCCAAATAGATAATTCGATAAAACGGTTTCATTAGGGGAACGGTTTGACAGTTTGTGAATCAATTATTATTATGTAACGCGGATTGTCGTGAACAAAACCGCATTTATTATTTGACTAGCTTCCGCCCGCGACTCCGTCCGCGCGGATGTCGGTCTTCGCGTGGATGGTTTATTTCCCCATTTTGAGTAACTCTGACAATGACATCTTATAAATATCTATTGGACCCAAATACGGCTAGGCCTATAATAATACGCAACGTGTGTTCGCGGTTCTGCAGAACAACGTCTATGGATAAAACTGAATAATTAAGATTAATTTTTTTTTATGTATTTTTCCAGGATAAAAAGTATCCTTTTTTACGCCCAGGATAATAAGGTATAATTAACTAGTCTGGTCATAAGTTCTGTCATTATGTTAGATTTTCAAATTTTTAATGTTTACCGCAAATTTCTTTTTCACGTTCGATTTTTGATTATTTTACGCGTTAAAAAACGACACACTTTATTAGCATAACGTATTTGTTACAATGTAGTGGACGCAAAAAGAAGACAGAGTCGCTGTTCTCGCTCTGCATCGTAGCAGTTACGCGCCAAGAGAAATTTTCAGTTTGCTTTAAAATTTACAAATAACACAGAGATTTTTTTATTGCACTATAAAACGATTTATGTAAGATTCAAGAGTAGAAGATAGGAATAGAAGTGGTCTTTGTCGTACGATTTGGACGACAGCAGTGATAAATAATAATAATAAATAAATAAATAAATATTATAGGACATTATTACACAAATCGACCTAGTCCCACAGTAAGCTCAATTAAGGCTTGTGTTGTGGGTACTAGGCGACGATAAATATAATATTTAATAAATACATATATAAATAAACACCCAGACCCAAGAACAAATAATTGAGTTCATCACACAAATATTTGCCCTGACCGGGGATCGAACCCGGGACCGTCGGCTCAGTAGGCAGTTACTTACCACTGCGCCAACCGCGTCGTCATAAATGCAGTAAAGGTGCGAATAAGGAAAAGTCCGGTCCGAAATCGAAAACAGTTAGCACTGCAGATGGGCCTTAGCAGTACCACAGTTAAAAGGGTGTTGAACGAGGACCTAGGACTATGGGCTTATTGTAGAAAAACATCGCATCTTCTGAACACACGCCTGAAGAAATTAAGACTGGATAAATGTCGCGCTTTACTTAAACGATACGCGAGAAAAATGTATCGTGAAATCCTGTTTTCAGATGAAAAAAATTTTACAGTGGAGGAGTGCTGCAACAAACAGAATATCAAAGTGTATACCCACAGTAGTGAAGAAGCGTGTCAACGTGTATTTCGAGTCCAACGCGGCCATCACCCCTTATCAGTAATGGTTTTGCTGGGAGTGTCTTATTTTAGCCTAACAGAGGTGTTTTTCTGTGAAAAGGGTGTGAAAATAAGTTCCAATGTTTACCAAAATACGGTCCTGACAAACCTCGTAAAACCTCTTTCTCAGACCATGTTAAAAAATCAGCACTGGGTATTCCAGCAGGACTCAGCACCTGCCCACAAAGCCAAGAGTATTCAAAATTGGCTGGCCGCCCATCAGATTGACATCATTCGTCATGAAGATTGGTCTTCTTCTAGCCCGGACCTGAATCCTCTGGATTATAAAATCTGGTAATATTTAGAGGAGAGAACCTGCGCTAAATCCCACCCAAATTTGGAGTCACTCAAAGCATCCATTATTAAAGTAGCTGCTGAAATAAACATGGACATGGTGCGTGCTGCGATAGACGACTGGCCGCGGAGGTTGAAAGCTTGTATCGCAAAACATGGATGCCATTTTGAATAATTTTTATACGAAATTATTAAGTAATATTTAAGCTTTATTGCCACATATAAAACAATAAATATATAAAAGTAACTTTTTGTTTATTCAATAAAACATATGTGACAGAACTTATGACCAGACTAGGTATACCAAGTTTAATCGAAATCGAACCGTTAGTTTTCACGTGATGTCTTCACATACAGACAGACAGACAGACAGACAGACAGACAAAATTTTTTTAAATCACATATTTGGGTTTGGTATCGATCCAGTAACACCCCCTGCTATTTATTTTTTCAATATTTTCAATGTACAGAATTGACCCTTCTACAGATTTATTATATGTATAGATAGTGAGGTTATTCATATATTCTATGAAGACGAACCACGTTAATTTTTAAACAAACTTTTGTAAATACTCTTTTTTTACAGCGTCGCCCAGATATTGCCCACTCAATAAATATAAGAATGAGATAACATCACAAGTGTCTGATGTAACGAAATGTAGAGCAAGATCACTTCTATAGAATAATAGATACATTTACATAATATAAATAGTATTTGTAACAGCAATGTAAGCTGGTGAAGTTCATGCCATAGCCCATAAGCTCGGACACAGAGTATCTACAGATAGCCTAGAATCTATGCTTTAGATTGACGAAGTAGAAAAGAGAAATTAGTATTATGTTATTTGTACATACGTCTTTATCGTTTCATGTTTAATTTCATAGCATGTCTGCATAAACTAAAACAAATGAGTGTAGCTTTAATAAATTCATTTGATACACAAACAAGTTCCCTATAAGAATAACACTTCCAACGAGTTTCGGCGTTGAAGCACGCATTAATATTCCCGTGTATTTATTTGAACTTGTGAAGAGTGCAAATCGTGAAACTAATTTGCGAGAGAGTCGGAATAATAAAGCGAATCATCCATCAGGCTCGATGACAGGTCCACCGCAGGGGAATGTGGTATGCAGTGCTTTGGAATAAAAGCCTTTTTGTCCTGCGCTAACAAAGCCTGTCATTCGTGGTACAAAGTATAAGCGGAAGCGTAAAAATGTTTTGTACAGTTTTCGGTATTTTCAATAAATATAAAATTCGGTTGGTTTGAAAAGTTTTAGTCTTGTATTAGTAGATAAATTTACAAAATATGTTGTTAAAGGATTTGAGAGATTGAAATGAAAAAAATTGAGTGATGACTCTAGAGTCTAGATAATACCAACATGTTGTTATTACCGATTTCAATCCTATAGTTGGTGTTACCTAATGAGTTTTATTTAGCTAAATACCGTGTTATTCTTAATTTACTATGTAACGCTTAATTAATTAATAAAATAGAATTACAATTAGAATAAAACAAGGTAAATTTAAGCTCGATGATACCAGGTTGAACAGAAAAAGAAGTAAACCGTCAACCCGCAACAAAAGTGATAAGAATGATAAGAATGTCGGCGTGGGGAAATTAATTTATGCTCTACCTTGGTAGAACATAGATTATTCCCATAAGAAATTTTAATAAAACAAAAATGGAACCGCTATCGCTTCTGCTTCGCGCCGCGCCCGCTCCGCCGCAATCACGCGAGTAATTAGCGAGAGCGACACGTGAGCGGAATGTGCGTATTGTTCTTCGTTTGTACATCTGTACGTACCCTGTATTGAGTTACTGGATGCCATTACAACCCTAGTAATTATATTAACGGAATTAGTATAAGACGGCGAAGGAATTTTTATCCTCAAACCGGAACGCAAGTGTAACTAATGAACCTAGAGCATAAAGACGATAAAACTATTCGTATACATTAAGATCCTTCTAATGAATATTGTGAATACTTTATGTGCTTATTTGTGGGGCTTTCATAAAGAATGGCGTATACAGGATAATATACTGGGGAAGTAATGTTCATCTGCACTGACTGAGGGTTTTCGTTTTTGATTGAAGAGAGATATCAATGAGTCTTTGCATTGGTTGATTTGGGTTTCATTTCCAAAAGGATAATAAGCTATTGTTATGGCTTCGTTATCTGTCTGTCACATGTCTCAGGTATCTTTGGAAACGTAATGGAAAGAAACTTGATATTTTTGTAGTGTGCTAATAACTATATCGGAATCACCAGATAATATACCTACTCATATATAACGCGTGCCTTTTTCATTATCATTCATGTCGTCAATTTTGTATTTAAATCGTTCCCAATTTCATTAATATAAAAATTCAAGTCACAATAAGCCAATTTTAAATACTTAACTTTCCAATTAATATAATATATCGATTTTTAATACATGTATTATTTATCCCGTGCTACATGTTGTGATGTAGGCAGGCGCCATATTGGAATCGAGTTAAACCGTCAAGATATATTAGCTGCCGCCTAATTTACTCGCAGATTTATTGAGTAGCGTATTGTATTTGATTTGTATTAACTGATCCTAAGATCCTATATGTTACAGTATTACGTTCCAATTTATTATACAGACTTCATTCAATTTGGTTTTCAATTAATCATTTGGTTAAAAGCGTACTGAATATTTTTCCAGCGGATTAGGTTTACAAAATAAAATGAGAAGAATCTTCTTGCAAATTTTGCTTAATCCATTCTAATATTATAAATGCGAAAGTAACTCTGTCTGTCTGTCTGTCTGTTACTCAATCACGCCTTAACTACTGAACCAATTTGCATGAAATTTGGTATAGAGATATTTTGATACCCGAGAAAGGACATAGGGTAGGTTTTATCCCGGAAATCCTACGGGAACAGGTTATTCTTTGAAAACGCGGGCGAAGCCGCGGGCGGAAAGCTAGTAATGAATAAAAGGTAATTTATAATAATTTCGTTTGTAAATAGAATAAGCATTTTCTTATCGAAAAATGTCGTGTGTAGTTACAGTTCGATAAATAAAAGGAATAAGTCATACTTTAATTTGTTTATTGACGTGACGTCTTAGGTGCGGGTCAAACACAAGCGGCGCGGGCGCGGGCGTGCCATAAGCGCACCTCTTGAATCTGTTTTGCACCACGTCCTTCTTATACATTTTGAATACCGCGGGAAGAACCCAGATGCTGCGAATGGCTCTTAGAGTGCTACGTTTTGTGGAGTTTTCATAAGATTTGTGTGCGGGAAACGAGTGCCTGGAGGGAATCGGTTATAATTATAATAAATCAGGAACAATAGCTTCTTTTGATGCGAAGAATAGGGTGAATTAGTTCGCAGTCTTGTTCCGATTTACATATGGATGTTAAACAAATGTCTTGTGTTTGGAAATGAACTTCATTTTGGCTTTATAAGAATTGGGGTAGTTTTTCCGATATTTTAAAAAATTGCATATACCTACTTGAGTTCGTAGTTTAACTACATTCGAAGCCGAGGAACCAAACTGATAATAATATTATAAATTAATTATCACCCCATGACCAAGCTCGCTGTAACGCCGAAACGTTGAATCGTGTTTAAAATCCGTTAAAAAGTTTTAACTACTACGTGATAATTTATTAAATGATGATACAAAAAACTTATATAATGAAATATAAGTTGCAGTGCTCTGTGCTCCGCTCCTGTTGGTCTCAGCGTGATGATAATATATAGCCTATAGCTTTCCTCGAAAATAGTATATCTAACACCGAAAGAATTTTTCAACTCAAACCCGTAGTTCCTGAGATTAGCGTGTTCAAACAATCAAACAAACTCATACCTATTGACGCTCGTTTGAAGAGCCAAAATAAATTGTCCCTCGTTATATCCTCATATTTATGCTGCGTATGTAACATCGAATCCGTCATACAAATATATGAAATATTTGATAAATGGCGCCTTTATATGGAGTTACGTGTCTTATTGAAATGTGCTCGAACTTTCTAGAGCTGTTCAAATATTCTCTTGTCTATTATAATAACGAAACTTATTCAAGATCCGCGACTTCAATTGTTTAATTTTACTGTTTTGTATTGATCAATTTAAATTAAAGAAATGTTACTAAATGAAGAATTATTAGTTAGATTTTTATTTTTAATATCTTTTTAATATGTAAAATACTATACTCGTTGTTTTGGGATTCCTTTACTAAAAGTTTACTTAAGGGCCGGTTTTTCAATGCTTGGATAAAACTTATTCGTCGAATAATGTATAAAACTACCATTTTAAAAACGTATTCTAATTGCCCGTATTTGACAGTTTACGTGACATTTTAATATTATCGTGTAATACTTTATTGGACGGATAAGTTTTATCCAAGCATTGAAAAATCGGCCCTTATTCAAATTAATTTTGCATATATTAAAGAATTTCATAAAATATTAAAATCTTGGTCGCTGTGAGACACTTGTTTCTGGAGAGCTTCCTTAATTGTAAAAGATAATAAAATATTAACTAGTTACTTCACTATTTATCAACCAATCAATGTAAACTTTGTTTCTCACATGAAATATTCCTGGAAGGTTCTAAATATAGTATTTCAGTTTGCGATATTTTTCAGTTCGAATAAGAGTTTGAGCAGTTTGTAACTGTATGTTTGTAAAAGTCTACATCAATTTAGGTTAGGCAAAAATAGCAGACCTAGCCGTGTTCTAAATAAGTGCTAAACTTAAAATATCGACGGCTTAGAATCAAGATACAAGAAACATACGGAGTTAGTTTCTCTGTATGTGTTAACTGTTATCGGATTGATATAAAACGTAATAAAATTAATCAATATAGTTTTTA
The DNA here is from genome assembly GCA_907164685.1 of Colias eurytheme. Lineage (NCBI taxonomy): Eukaryota > Metazoa > Arthropoda > Insecta > Lepidoptera > Pieridae > Colias > Colias eurytheme. Next base: position 4,650 of record CAJQZN010024478.1, on the reverse strand, counting down.
TACGAAATACATATTATTGACTAGGGCATCTATTTTTAGATCTATAAATGTTGGTTACAAAAATTATTTTGATCTCATTTGCATTATTTTTCACTTCACATACAACCTTCTAAGTAGGTATACATTAATAAATTAGTATGCTATTCATGTAATTATGATTCCATAATTTCTAGTCAAAATCTATTTCACATAAACCATTTATTCTAGACACAGATTAGATAAATAACAGACATGCTACAATGTGTAGAAAATAAAAGATTATGAAGGGTCGTTGTAAATGATACATCGTAGAGACGAGTGCATTGCATCTGTGTAAAAACATTGATAGTTCGCTAATTAATAGGTACGATGGGTGTCCATTTTCTAGTTGGAACTGACATCTCATATATTTTTCGCACACTGCTCATCGTCGCACGGTTTTGTGTATTATTGAATATTTAAATTTATAGCAGAGTTATATTATAATTACAACAAAAATACTTATGTACCTTTTTATTTATTAATCAACAAGTTTTATAAAGAAATCGTCATTTCACAAGTATATACGTGGACAATAATTATTATATGATACACATTGAAACAGAAAAATACTTAATTACATATTTCAAAAGAAAGAATACCACTCTGCAAAATTATGACGTCGTATTATACATTAAATATTTATTTAAAACATAGAGAGAACTTGGAACTACTTCCTTTTAAACTGACAGATTTTTAACCTAAAATAGCGGGAACTAGAAAATCTATATCGAACGTTACAGCGCGGCGTACAGACCTACATTATGTATGATAGCAAGTCTGTATATTCGAGCAGCATGTATGTTATATGAATTATTCAAGTTTTACGTGGAAAGTTAATATTGTATAAAATAGAAACTGTAAAATAAAAAAGTGTGTGCGTGTAACCTTTACGCGCGATTGAAGTAAAACTTCTTTGGCGTCATAAAAGGTAAGAATGATAATTGGCGCAACCTTGGCACAACCGTGGCATGCCGTCTCGACGCCTGTCCAAAATTCTTTCATACAAAATGCCAATAGCGCACCCGATGCACGCCGGCAGCGCGCCCGTGGCGCGCCGCTTGTATATGTCCCGCGCCTTAAGGTGGGTTCCCACGGCATGTTTGCTTCACAAACCCGACCGCGCCACACCAGACCACATGCCATGGGAATCGGTGCGCCTGTGGACGTCTGCCGAGGCCCGTGCTATCCATTGGAAGTTGGTAAGATCAAAGGTGCGGCGTGGCGCGTGCCGTCTGTAGCGCGTATGCGTCGGTTATAATCATTCATTTCACCTGCGGCCGCGTATGCGAGTACACGTGCTGATAGAGTGGACGAACGAACTTATTTTCGAGTTTTTAACTCTACACCAAAATGAACCAGCGCTATGGAATTGTTCAAAACCTCAACATAAAAATAGAAATTATGTTAATGATGCGTGGTTACGAATAAAAACCAACTTAACACATAGAAATATACCTATGGTTGAATTAAATTATTAATCAGTAGGTATGACCGTCCACACGCCTCGCCGGACGCACACATGCCGTGGAAACGCTCAGTTCAGATCGCGACGGACGGCGACAGGCGCTTGTCGCTTGCCGAGGTTTGTGAAGCAAACATGCCGTGGGAACCCACCTTTATAATTCGATAAAGCCGGCTGCACGCACGAATAAACATGACTCATGCGGCGTTACCTCGCTCTGAAGTGTTCCATGTAAGGCTTGAAGTGCAAGCGAGAGCGCGGAACGAGCGACAAAGAGGCACAATCGGCCGTTGTCACGTTCAACTATCGTCAGTAAACCGACTTTACAGACAACCAATTTTTTTCTGACGTTTTCTTCTTCACAATTTTTGATCCAAATTTAGACAAAATATCGGTAACGCTGGTGAAGAAAGAAGTTCGAGTGTGTCGTGAGCCGAACACGACGCGGGGTACATTAGAGAATTTTTCCGCCGCGTCAGCATTCGCTTGATCAAAAGCTAATGAATGGGAGCTCTGATAAGACCCAGCTCTAGCGATTTATCAATTGAATAGTTTTTGCGAGTCGCCTTCTAAGATTAAAGCCCGCTTTTTGCCGAGAAATAGATTTCTTTTCTTAGTTCAGGTTTCATTGGGAGCGAGGAAATTGGCTTTCTCTGCCGGATGAAATATTAAGATCACGTACTGTGTGTTTAAAGTAATGGAAAGGCAGCAATTAGTTCTATTTGATCCGAGACTCCTGGGATACGACGTAATATATACCTATTTGTGTTAGCCGTTAGGTAATGTGCTATTTTAGTTGTTCGTAGAGTTACTTTTACCAAATGCTTTATTTTTATGGTCCCGGGATTAAAGAATAGATACCAAAACTATATTCGTATCCATGAAATTCCAAACTAAAATCTTTTCCCGAAATTAATATTCGTATGTACACATAATTACTTTTAGTACATTTATAATACCACATTAAGTGAAACTACGTAAATGTCCACAGTAAGATCGCAAGCAGGGTTTGGACAGGTCACCGTCTCCCGGGAGATCGCGCGTGTTCCATATTTGCACGCTATCCGTGTTGACCCTCAGGAGTCAGCATTACTGGTTGTCGCTTAAACGTTTAAACAAAGTCAAGCTTGAATACATGTGTTTGTGTTTGAGTTTGAATACATGTGAAAATTTTGCTACTCTTTTCTCTTTTTGATGTTTAGACACATTGTTTGACACGTATGTAACTATCTCGTGTCACAATGTTTGTCCTCAATGGACTCCTAAACCACTTAACCGATTATAATAAAATTTGCACACCATGTGCGAATTCGATCCAACGATCCAACTTGAGAAATAGGATAGGTTTTATCCCGGAAATCCCTCGGGAACGGGAACTATGCGGGTTTTTCTTTGAAATCGCGCGCGAAGCCGCGGGCGTAAAGCTAGTGTGTGTGTATAAATAATTAATGAATTCATTCAGAAAGAAAGGAAAAGATATTGATTAAATACGAAAAACACAAAAAAGTAACTTACATAAATTAAACACCATATTCAAACGAACAAATTATTACAAGTAAACATAGTGATTTTTTTAAGAAAAAATAAGAATAAACAATTTAATAAAAAAAAAAACAAAACGAAACATATTCTTTAAATCTAAACAAGAAATGCAAGTATTGCGAATTATTTAGTGTGTTCATCCACTTGTATATAAACAACAATTTATTTCGGATTTCACGTGAAACCTGTGGCTAAATTAACGTGAAACTATTTCAACCATTCAAAGCTCTGTTATTGTTTCATTCTCTTTTCACTCTAGTGCGCAACATTAAAATATCTTAAAAAGTATATCTGAATAGAAAAAATATAATCGTTATGTATTTATATGGATTTGATCCCGCGTCTTTACATACTTAAACTTGCATCAAAAACATATTCAAACATCTCAGACATGAATTAACTTTAAAGAACACCAGTTTTGCGCAAGTTTCAATAAATATTAAGTAGTTGATACATTAGAATATATCAAACCTACATTTACAAAGATCACAATTATAAATTGGAGCTCTCCCATGAACAGAGTTAAACCATTCCACAGCATAACTGTACAAAATGAAAAGCAATTAATGAAACAATAAAATAGAACATCAGTGAAGCCACGCACCATGGATACGAATCGAATTAAACATTTAACAATACCCGATTATTTTCACCGTAATGGTTAACATGAAACGAAACAGTCAAAAGGCAGTATAAAGAAAATACCCAACGGAAAATACGTATTTGATTTTAATAATAATATAGTTCTAATAAGGAATGGCAATAAGTAATATCGATGTCATGCCCCGTGTCATGAAGCGCTGTAATATAGGAATATTAAAATTGTAAGTGCATAGTGCTGGAGACCGAGAGACAGTGGTCAAGATTATTATCTGATTCGATTTCTTACTTATAATAAATCTCTTGCTTATGGTGAAAAAGACAACCTTAAACCTTATCCTTATATAATATCGACTACAGTAATTTTTGTACTCTATTTTTGTAACATCAAATTTTCTTTAAGATTCATGTTACAGTTATTTTATTTTGGTAATTAGCTTTACATTAATTTTAATATTTTGAATTTTATTGGTGAATCATTTAGGACAGGATTATATTATTATACTTAAGAGTAAAATAAAATAAATGTAATAATTCCAAAGCTAACGAAACTTAGCGAGATATTCCGCAGCATGTTTAGAGAGCAGCGTGATTTCTGGTTATATTTTCTTCTTAAAAACAAAGCCTTAGCCAGTAAAGTATGATTTTAACAGAACTGACACGAGCTCTCGGCCTACAACGCGACGCTCTCACCGCGACACTATTTACGACCACTAATAAAGACAGAGCTAGGAAATAGGCGACGATATTGCAAAACCGAGCGCTAGTAAATTCCGTAGCGAGCAATACTATTATTGGAGCGTGTTAAATCTTGCAGGTGTCTGCTGAATGTGCTCTCTGCTGATATTCACACTTTCGGGTAGGGTTAGTATTACAAGGATAATATGAATTCAGTTGAACATATCTAGGGATTACGATAAAAGTCGATCATTGAAATACAACATCTGCACGTTCTTCTACAGTAAATGGAACTAAAGGTATTGCACGCCTCATAAGCGAAGCGTTGAGGTGGGTACTACTGTCAC
>CAJQZN010024470.1:0-16988 GCA_907164685.1 Colias eurytheme | reverse complement strand
GACGGAAAATTCGTCTCTCGAGTTTGTTTCGCCGAGATGCTTTCTGATTGGATTACCAGATTTGATATCGATTGAAGTGGGTGTACCGATTATGAATTTTGCTTATAATGAATAAACATCAATGTACTTTGAAATTAATTTTTGATGGATTCGAATTGGCTGTCAAGATTGAAAGGTATGCAGATGCAGGACTCTTGATGTTTGATTTTTAATCTGATGGGAATTCGTAATATCCACTTATTATTTTTTCAGGGTTAACCCACAAAATAATTACGATCCGTATCCGTATATAAGTTTTGAAGTAGGAAAAATTTATACGAATTCAACGAAGCTGCCGTAAACCAACAAAAAATCGCAAATAATTGTTTCTACCACAATAACTCAACACAAAAACACAGATATTTTCACAATATATTTAAATTACAATCGAACAATAGCTGGCAATGAAGGGCACCTATTCCGTGAATTAAAAACGAGTTCGGATCGAAATTGTCGCGGGTTACGCTCGAGTTGCCGGCCAAAATGGAAACTTAACAACCGCGGTAAATAACCACAAATCACTGCGTCCTAACGCCCGAGGCGAGATTTAAATTCACGCGCGAATGTATCGACCTTGTTTCCATGGTATTGTGATTGTAAATGAATAAGTAATTGTAATATTTAAATTGTACTAGTAGGTAGGATAAGATTGAAGCCAGGTTCAGGAAATAGAGTTCCTTGTATTTTAGAAGACTGTGCACTTATTAATTTCAGATCAAATTGTGAAGAAATAGCATATCATATTCGTTGAACGTACATTAAACGTACTTACGTAACTTATTTGTTACTATCAACATGAATTTGGCATTAATTAGAAGACCAGTGCACGTATTTTGACGATATTGGTTCATGATTTTCATTCTCGTCATTTTCTAGGCAAAACATTTGTCGTCTGTAAATGGACACAGTTCAAAATACACTCATCAAAATCAACATACGACTGTGGCATTACGCTAGGATGAATCAAAAAGACAGAGGGACCGCGTGATGACATATTATAATTCCTAAATTCATACACCGTGCAATTTTTTTAACTTTTATTCACCGTGCCGATTACCTGTAACGCAATTTAGTCCCTATTCTTTAGAACTCAACTGTCAAATTCGATTTTCAGAGTGTATTTTGTACAATTGAAAATAAATGACGTCATTGTGCACTTGTGTGGGTGAAAACGCGGTCGGTGCATATCGAATCTGTGGTTTTTACAATTTGAATTACGAATCGAATTATTCCCATGTGGCGAATTCGCTTCGAGATCTTTTCAAGTTTACTGAATACGCAGTGTTGTAAAGAATTTTCAAAGAGCCGTGGATAATCTACTATTGTTGAACTTCGCATGCTTATATGACGTGCCTAATTAACTTGATCGTTAATCATTCTATAGTAGATAACTTTGCAAGGATGTAGGTAGTAAATAGTCGTGGTCATAAAATATTTTCGTATCATTAAGTTTGACCAATAATTTTTTAAGCTTTTACATCTGGCTCCTGAAATATTAATTTTGAAAAAATATGTTAACAATATTTACAAATCAAGGGTAATTACAAATTTTCTTATAAGTACCTATCTACTGACTGAAAATAGCTAGAAAAAGACCTAGAAATGTCTGAAAGGGCTTTTTCTTTTGACGTAGAATTACGTGAATCAACTATTACAATTTGATTGTCAAACAATAGTCACATAGTACTGTTCGGAACCTGGCCCCGCGGTTCACGCGCCATTTCTCACCGGACGTGACGTCACATGCAATGAATGGGTGTCCGCATCCGGCGCCTGCGCATCCGAACTAATGTTGCGGATATATCCGTATGCAATTTATCCGTGAGCTGCGGTTAATGATAGATTAAAGGGTCTTTAGCGAGGAGGTAATGGGTAATAACCATAAATTTAATTGTCTGTACTTGCAATTTCTTTTAATGATGTTTACGAGATCTATGGATACGTACAAGCCACATAAAATTACCACCGATGCATTTCAGTATCTATAAGTCTTTATATCATTTGCAGTTCAGATCTTATACAAACATAAGTCCCGCCATATCCTGCCTGTTAGGCATATGAAATTACAAATACATAATTTTATCTTTAAAGTCCAAAATTATTTTAAATTTAAGTCAAATACATTAATAAAATAAATATACACTAATAAGTCAATAGTTATGTAACAATTATAAGAAAATCATTATTACACATCAGCAAGTGATTTATCATTAATATAGTCCTTAATACAGTAATAACATTTTTTTATTAAAAGGTCTTTTAATTTGCATTTGAATTTAATTATACTTTCTATATGTATTCTTTTATTTTATTATATGATTGATATATTCAGACAAATAATAATCGTACTAGGTAAGTAAATATAAAGTAATTTTGACTGGCAACCCAGTCGATATATATTCTCCTAATCATTAATTATAAATATACATAAAATTTTGGTTTTATCAAAAAAACGATGAACGCACTAATCCTGCGGTGGGATCTTACACGAGAGAAATATTACTAGAGAAACATCCTTATGTTGCGACTTGCGATTGATCGAAAATCAATCACACAGGCCTTGCGATTTTACTGTCTCATATTTTAAATATGTCATCTCGTCTCATTTACAGAAAATGTCTATAAATTAATTAATTATTTTCCATGAAATCGATTAGCATAATTATTAATACCATTTGTCTTCCCCGAGCCAAGATAGTATGTAGGTAATGCCTTCTTGTAAATACAATATTACATAAAAAAGAGCATGTGTGCCGAGCATATGTGACAGAAGTGAAACTTCTTAGACAAAATACAAAGATACCAAAATCGTCGCTTTATGACGACGTCATGTCGCGATCTTGTAATTTTACTCACAACGAGCCTAAAGAAGTTTCATTTAAAAAGTACAATTATTATTTCAAATATCGTATTTTATAGTACAGATTTATTTTGTATCACCACGATAGAGTTACACTGGATAAATGTTAACATGTTTTGTTTACACAAGGGCAGGTTACATATTCCGTATAATAAGATGAACATGTCAACAAAATAAACCTAATCCCCTAGTAGTTCATTAGGCAAACGTTTAAGATGTTAAATAAACATTGAAATATTATTGAATAACTAAATGGTGTTATGCAAGAGCGAAACATATTGAAATGTATAGAGATTTGATTAAATTGGGATTTTGAAAATAATAATGTGTTATTTGCTTTGATATAGTTGCATAACGTTAACGTTCAACAGATCGTAAATTTTGAAAAAAAAATTAACAACAAATAATTCTTCTTACAAAATAAATATGTTGCAGTAGTAAGCTAAATGTATACCAATGGCAATACAAGTTTTTTTTTTATTAGTTTAATCAGTAAACAAAGTAAAAAGATGCGATTGTTTTATTTCACTAAATCTTAACAAATTACAAAAATTACTTTGTATCTTGTTAAAATGTTGCCTCCAACATAAACCCATCCATACACCCCCATAGATTAAGAACGCTAATCAGGGAGGGTGCAAACTACCCCTTGCTATAGCGCAAGTGTTAAAAACACAATAAGAGACATAATTCATAGCAAAATTATTGGAAAATTAAAGCCAAGCTAATTTAGACTCTACCAACATAAAATAAGGTCAATTATAACTTTTATACATGATAGTGTAAGTTTGTGTGTTTGATTCGCAACGCCTTCGAAGTGTCATATCATTCATAGCGATATAAATACATATTTTTCAATTGCATCATTATACGTAAAGTATAAAGGGTGGGTTTATTAAACCATGATAGCATTTTGAGTAGCGTGTATGCGTGGGGCTTTATTTTATATTCATGTTTAAAATTATTTATTATTTTCGGCGATAAGAAGTAACTAACGTCTGATTAAATTTATTTATATTTTCGGTGATAATGACTGTTATATCTTTCTAATCTGTATTTTTTAGGAAACACACACTTATAGATATGATAAACTTCTAAACACAAATATAGATACAATATAGGTAGGTAATTAAAACGTTTGTAATTATTTGTTATAATTTGTCAATTATCTGAAATTTTTAAAACTAAAGGGTGGAAAATTGATATTCTTTTATATTTAAAAGTGTTTCAAACTTACCTACTTTATTAGGTCTATCAGCTGATGATGTCATCTGTACCTTTATAGAATTAAAATTCCAGTCCATTAATGAAGTACCTATGTTTAAAAACGTATTACAATGATAGAAAATGATGCATTGATTCGTTATATCCAACAAATGTAAAAAAGCTCATATCAAAAATTTAGTATGAAATCAATCCTGTAACCAATTCTATGATAAAAAGACGATTTACAATTGCACCCATTTTACCATTTCAGTACAAAAACATATATCAACCCTAATTCTACATAACTGGTCCCTTGACAGGCTGTGTCTGGGGTATTTGAATGACAATACTACGTCGGAAGCGAGCACGGTTACGATACATAATTCAATTGTACTGTGCTATGCCTGTAACAATATCGTATTGTATTAATTTGATGTGGCCTTAGGATTTATGAGGAAATGGAAATCAAGTGTTTTAGGTATTATAGGTTCTGACTGGGTTTAAAAAATGTTAAAAAGCAGTGATGAATTACAAGTCGTTTTTTTATAAGGATCGGGAAGCTTTTTATATTATAGCTATATCTATATGATATGTTTGATGGAAAATTTATGAGTAGAAATTTAAATTAACTACGTTTTACAACAATAATTGTACTTCTTAGGGCCGATTTTTCCAATTTTCAATAAAGTATAAAGCGCGTCGCATACGGTGAAGATACTATAATATTTTATCTTAAGATACGGTAATATTTTATATTATAGTATCTTAAGGTTTCCGATATCAGCGTTCTGACCATCATTTTTCTTTTTTGTCATTGCGTACCTACTAAGACCCCTGTAGAACCGCCATCCTGTTACAACTGACTCGAAATTTTGTGGGTCACGATAATAATATTAAAATGTCACGTAAACTGTCAAATACGAGCAATTAGAATACGTTTTTAAAATGGTAGTTTTATACGAGTTATGTAGTCTCCCTTTACATTCTGCAAACACAATCATGTATGCTGATGATACAGTAGTTATCTTCCACGCCAAATCGTGGAGTGATTTGAAATTGATAACTGAAAAAGAGATGTGCAAAATCACTGCTTGGTTAGAAGATAGCCTGTTGTCAATAAATGTTGAAAAAACTAACTACATCTGTTTTGGTAAAAGAATTTCTTCCATGCCTGGTAATCAATACAAAATTACTCTACATTCATTCCCCTGCAATAGGACATTAACATCAACTCCTCAGAATACTATTTGCACATGTGAAGAAATTAAAAGAACCTACGAAACAAGATATCTAGGTGTAATAATGGATGACAAATTAAGATGGGAACAACATATAAATAGCACAGTAAAAAGAATCAGAAGACTTATATTCGTGTTCAAAAATCTTCGGTCTATTGCCAACACTACTCTGCTCATCCAGGTATACAATGCTCTTTGCCACTGTATACTAACTTATTGTATATCTGTCTGGGGAGGAGCCTGCAAAACTCTAATGCTGCCTGTAGAAAGGGCGCAAAGGGCTGTTCTTAAGGTTATGTTCTACCTTAATTATAAACATCCTACAACTGATATATACAACAAATCAAATGTTCTTAGTGTTCGAAAATCTTATATTTACCAGTGCATCCGCAGAAAACATCGCATGATAGATCTTTCTAATACAGAGGTAAAAAGACTTAATCGGCTACCTATCCCCTCAACCTCATCCAAATTCGCTCAACATCAATATGAATTCTTAGCAACAAAATTGTATAATTTGTTAAATAGTAAATACAACGTTAGGGTTTTAAATCATAATAAAATTAAACGAGTTGTGAAAGATTGGCTAAAAGATATGGATTACGAAGAAACAGAAAAATTAATGATAGTAAATCACTAGGACGTATTCAACCACCCACCCACATGTCATACGTACTAACTTACTCACATGCTCTACACAAACACACACATGCACACACACAAACACATACACACATGCAAACACACACACACACACACACACACACACACACACTATATATATATATTTATTATATGCGAACAGATACGTGCACACAATATTTATAATGGGAATGACTTCTTAAAATTGAAATATTAACTTCAGTTTTTCCTTTTTTTTTTTGTATAGATATAGTTATATTTTTTTTTTCTCCTTTTATCTATTTTTACTGTATAAACATAAAACTGTGAGTTTGCAGAAACATATAAATATAATATAGATATAAAGACTGGGAAGAAACTGGCCTTCGAAACACAGTTTACCACTAGTTCGAAGGTCAGGGTCTGAACATAATGCTGTACCTGTTTCTTGAAATTTTATTATTATTATACATTATTCGACGAATAAGTTTTATCCAATGCATTGAAAAATCGGCCCTAAAAGTATTATACTATTCAAGGTAAACACGGATATATTAAAAAATAGAGTCACCTATAAACCTTTTGTGGCCTTAACCTATAACCTTTTTCAAAGAATCTCCATATACTATGTAACCTAAAATAACGATATTCCCACACAAACACATATTCAAATACTTTCGACCGGATCATTAAAATAAATTCGCAATTTTAACGGTTTAAATTGAGATCGCAGTGTGTAATAGATGACGTCCGTCCGTTGGGCTGGCTTCCGGACGGCACGCGACTTTAAAATATTACCGAATATATGACCTTTGGTAGGGTCTTTGCCAATTTAAATTTGATGAAATTTTGCATGCCTCTTGTGAACGTTTTCGTTATTTGGAGTAACGTTTTGATGGAATAACAGGAGATTAAGGATAGTGGAGCACATTTTTGGTAATAGTTTTGGTATTTTTATCAAAACGTAGTAATTTCTGGTGGAAGGATAGTGTCTACATTTTTTATTATAAGAAGATTGATATACATACTATGAAACTATTCTACGTTTTCATACTATTTCTTGACAAATATTGTATACCTATGAAAAAGGAAACATCTATACCTACATATAATAAATCTGTAGAAGGGTCAATTCTGTACATTGAAAATATTGAAAAAAAAAATAGCAGGGGGTGTTACTGGATCGATACCAAACCCAAATATGTGATTAAAAAAATTTTTGTCTGTCTGTCTGTCTGTCTGTCTGTCTGTATGTGAAGGCATCACGTAAAAACTAACGGTTCGATTTCGATGAAACTTGGTATAATTATACCTTATTATCCTGGGCATAAAATAGGATACTTTTTATCCCGGAAAAATACGTAGAAATAAATAAATCTTAATTTTTCCGCGCGGACGGAGTCGCGGGCGGAAGCTAGTTATTAATAGATTAGGTAGGTAGTCAATAGATAATTAAAGCAAAAAATTATGCACAAAGCCTTTTTATAAAGTAACTCGGGGTCTCTATTTATAACTACCTAGCAGTCCCTTGAAAATTAGAGCAAGAGGTTATTTTCCTTTCAAGTTACGTTTGGAAATTCTTTTTAAGCTTTTTACATAGAAATACTACTAATAACAAACTCTACCTATACAGGGTGTAATCGTTAAGTGTGCACAGGCGATTATTCCGTAACTATTACAGATATCAAAAAACTTTAAACTGATATCGAATGAGTAAAATGGCCATAATAAATTTTTAAAAATAATACGAGAAATATCTAAAAAATTAACTTTAAACCCTCCCATACATTTAGTATGAGATATGAATATCCCATGTACATGGGTTGATCCAAAAGTAATGATAATCAATATTAAACAAGGTCATTACAGTTAAAATAATTATGTATTTCTCTAGATAGTCTTCTAACTAGATAATATACTTCGATATTTTTTTTCCTTAACTTAGAAAAAAAAACTTTGACTTCATCTACAAAAACCCCTCAAAATCGGCCATCACTTCGCTGTCGTCTTAAAATTTCTTGTATCGACGGTGTTTCTTGTGCCGAGGTAAGAGATAGAATTAACTAGGAGCTAGATCTTACAAACAGGGTGGGTGTTCAAGCATTTTCAATGCCGATTTTTGATTGGCAGCCATCGCAACTGACGCTTTGTGATCTGGTGCGTTGTCTTGGTGAACCAACATTCAAGACCGAAGTTTGCCATGTCTCTTTTTCTTACTAACCTACCTGCAATCTTTTAATTTGGTCTGTGTAGTAAGAGCCCTGTGTAGTAGTGGCTACCTTCTTAAAATATTCCACATTTCTTCAGCGTCCCAAAAAACTACGGCTTTAATCTATCCCACTAATTTTCACTTTGAAAAACTTCACCGTCACTTTGGAAGCTCGCATCCAGGCCATTGATTGTTTCTTGGTTTCAGTATAAACATGGTGAACCCAGGTAACGCCCATGGTCACAAATCGTGACAAAAAATTATCCTGATCTCATTAAAAATTTAGCAATTCACCCTCTAAATGTCGAATCGTTGTTTCTTCTTTTCGTCGGGAAACATTCTGGCTCGCACTGTTCACATTAAAATTAATGTTAATACTTGGAAACGTGGCCTGTAGGTATAATTTTTTTGTGATAACTTAGTGAGTACATGAGCAAGCATAAAACATTTATTTTATATTTTTATGTGCACAGGAAATACCCAATTATCATTACTTTTGGATCAACCTATACATTTAATATGAAAGATTTTAGCTTTTTTTTTGTTTTTTTGGTTTTCTGCTTTAATTACTTCGCAAATTTGGAGGGAAGTTCATTTAGAAACTGTAAATAGACCTCCTCATTGTATTGCACAATAAGGACGTCACTTCGAAAATCTACTATGAATACAAAATGTATGGGAAATAAATTGTATGGGAGCGTTTAATGTAACATTTTTGGTTATTTCTCGTTTTATTTTTAAAAATTTATTATGGCCATTTTACTCATTAGGTTAAGTACTTTCGATATCAGTTTAAAGTTTTTTGATATCTGCAATAGTTACGGAATAATCGCTTGTGCACACTCAACGATTACACCCTGTATACCTACAACATAGCGCTAATAAAATTAGGAACAGTGTTTTTGTAATAAGCAAAAAAAAATCCGTTTAGTTGATCACTATTTTTTTGTTAAATATAGATTATGTATTGGAATAAAATTGAAGATCTTTCTTATATTAGGAACGTAATATGTCATAATTATTTTTTAACTAAAAACAGAGGGTAACATCAAAACGTCGAATATTAAAATAGTCGAAATAACTCATATAAAAATTAAGTTTGTTGTTACATAAGTTTTAACTTTGTTGAATATAGAGTTTATCTACTTTATATTATACTCAGATTTATTAGGTAATCTGTATATCAAAGCTTACCTAAAATATTTATTATGATAGTAAATACAACAAAGCCTCCTTTTGTATTACAATACTTACAATTTTATGTTTTAAATTGTGGCATTTCTTTGTGTATCAAAAAATATTATAACGATCCAATAATAACCACAGCTTCATAATTGTACGAAATCCATTGAAATATGAAGGAAAATAATTAATCGAAGTGAATTTGTGTTCATCTACAAATTGCATGCCGCCATATCTAACGAAGTGTACAGTGTAATCGCATCAGAGTGTGCACATCTGTTCCCTGGCTTACGGGCATACATACATACAGTTTGTAATCCGTGCTGGCCGAAATACGTATGCATATCTTTATTCCATTGTTGATCTTTACAACAATGCGTTTTGGCAAATTTTCAGTTTAGAATCATTCTTGGCTAACGTAAAAACTGTAATAAATTAATAATTGCATGGAAGCATTAAAATAGCACCTTTAAATTTTTCTTCTCTCGTTACTTAAGAAATCTAATAAAAAGATTAAAAAAGTGCTAACTACCATAGTTAACATGCCTTTTAAAATATGTTTGTAAGTAATAACGTTCTTTGGGCATGTTGGTGATCAAACTTCTGTGTATTGTATACTAGATTTCAGCCCGCGGCTTCGCCCGCGTTTGCAAAGGAAAACCCGCATAGTTCCCGTTCCCGTGGGATTTCCGGGATAAAAACTATCCTATGTGTTAATCCAAGTTACCCTCTATATGTGTGCTAAATTTCATTGTAATCGGTTCAGTAGTTTTTACGTGAAAGAGTAACAAACATCCATACATCCATACATCCATACATCTATACATCCTTACAAACTTTCGCCTTTATAATATATATATTATTATATTAGATTTCACGAGGAACCAAACTCATGCACTTTTGGTATATTAACTTTTTCATACTAGCCACTATATCAAGTACCAACATACTTGCGTACACGTATATTAAAAAAAATACTCAGAAATATACACTCAGTCAGTGATAAAAATATGCATGGATTTAAAACGGCCCCTCTACGAACCCTCGTATTGCCCTCTAACTAGCCTTTAACCCCGGCTCGGCTCGGTTTTATCTGCGATAAAAGCTAAATTTATGGATACTTGATGATGATGATTTTAGAAAAAAAAACGGATGTTTATCCTACTAATATTATAAATTGCGAAAGTTTGTGAGGATGGATGTTTGTTATTATTTCACGTAAAAACTACTGAACTAATTACAATGAAAAGCGGGCGAAACCGCGTGAGGAAATCTAGTCCTGAGAAAAAACGTAGCTGTCTTCTATTAGATACTACTCACTAGTGAAAGTATTTTCAAAATTAGACGTATTTGATGTATCTAATATAATAAAAATTATAAGTTAAAAATGATGAAATCTTTCCTACAAACAATTTAATCGTTTATCCCAAGGTTTATCCTATAATATCGTGTTTACTGTGTCAAATATTCTTTAATTAGCACGATATTTATAAAACACGTCAAATAAGAAACATTACCAATCACAATATTATCACCCGATACCAAACCACCAAAAACATCAAGCTATACCTGATTAATGCAAGATCAAAAAAGCGAAATACTCGCACAAAACGGCCCATTCCTTCATAATATAGCCATTTTAATAACAATGCTTCGTGGCAGTACAATGCTGGCTTCACTCCACTGGTTTTCAATCCCATCGCATTCGAGTTTTTACTCCCGTTCTGTTATTTCCCTGCATTATGTAGGAAATGAAAAGAAATCTGTATTTTTTCCTTAGCCACGGATTAGTCCGACGCTTTTTCAGTGGCTGATGAGTAGTTCACTTTGATGTTCTTATTGGGTATCATTTTTTAGATTTAAATCGTAATGGATTTAAGTTTCAAAATTTTTATATGGAAAGAGTATAATTTTATTTATTTATTTATACAAGGTTATTATACATTAAATAGATCATTTTACAGTTGAATACGC
Source organism: Colias eurytheme (assembly GCA_907164685.1). Lineage (NCBI taxonomy): Eukaryota > Metazoa > Arthropoda > Insecta > Lepidoptera > Pieridae > Colias > Colias eurytheme. Next base: position 5,659 of record CAJQZN010024470.1, on the reverse strand, counting down.
AAATAACGAGGTACTACAGTAACTATGGAAAATAATGAAACATAATCATTATTTTGCATATACATTATAATATATCTGTACAATTAAACACTATAGTTAAACCTAATACTATAGAGATGCACTTACTCGTAGATAGAGTTAAATGTGCATAACGTAAAAATATCATTCTACTCTCCGTGGATTCCACGGAAATAAACACGTATACCTAAAGGTAGTAAATTTGGCTATTATACCCTTCTTACTCAGTAAAATGTCTACTAATATGGCTTAAATATCTGGGCAAAAGAATGTGCTTTAATTATATAAACTTTTGAATGAGTTGTTCTTGTAAACATTATCTGAATTTGAAATCGGCCACAACAATTATCTTAATATTGTATACAAAAGGTTTTTGGGACGATACATCGATCTAATTGGGAAAAACTTTTCGAAAACAAGAAAAAATATCGACCAAACAAAAGTAAAGCTCAGTCATCGAGGATCCTTGAACCGTTCAACATTAACTTTAAATTTTCGACCAAACCAAACTAAAAAGGGTAATTAATCGGGAATCAAAAATGTCTTATCGAAATTACGAGGAAACAAATACAAATGTATACAAATGTTAGCACATTATAATGTAGTTGTTTAAAATATAAAAACAAAATGAACAAAAGCTAAAAGCTCTGTATTATGATAATGAACATGAAACTAGTTCAAAAATAATTAACCTCTAGTTCAGGTAGAGCTACACCATAATCCGTAGAACACATATTTCTTAAAGCTCCGTTATTTCATTAAAATGTACAAGTTCTACATTTACAAAGATTATAAAAGTATTTCCCAACACAAAACAACTTCATCGCTATATCGAAGTTCGCAATATTGAGATTACGCCATACCCCGCCATTAACCTAAAACCCCGCAAGACTATCCGCCAAATCCTTGGAAAACTTTTAGCATTCCCATCCAGGATCTGCATAGCAATCTTGGTAATGCATTTCCAAATGGGCGTGGCTTTTATCAACCAATGTGCAGTCAGGCGATATGTAGTACATCCACTGTGGAGGAACCTTCCCTGCCTCCCTCAATCTATACAAAATAGATACTAACGGTACGAGCGCGCGAATTTTCTAGGTTCATCTTACAATGGTTAGGTATGAGGCTCCGCCCATCGGCACGCTTCGATGCTTTTCCCGTGAGCGAGAGTGAGACAGAAGCTGAAATTAGAGTGGGACGCCCGCGAATTTTCTTAAAGATAGTTTGTCAAACAATGTTAGTATATAAGAACGGCTGACAATGTGTTGGTATGTAAATGAGATGGTTATTTACGATTGGATGGCTCGAGCTCTACGTAGATTGGTGTCACAGCTGAAATATGTGAAAACTTACACTGGCAAAGGAACATTGTAACAGAGATGCCTTTGAAATTGAATATGTTTTTATTTTCTTGCACTGTATACTGTATAGTGCTTAAAGTTTATTTGTAGATGAATGAATTGAACATTTTTGAGGATAATAGAAAGGCTGGGTTTCTTTAAAAGTGTTTTATTTTTAAAGCAGACGCTACAAATAGACTACAGTCTATTCGTATGATTACCATTTTTGTTTTATTGTAGATTTACATTTTGACGAAATGAGAATAATTTTATCTTTTAAGGACCCTTTTGTATTTAAATATTTACGTATTACGTGATGATGATGAATGCTTGCGAATGCGAAACTTAACTCTATGATTGATACGACAAATAGCAAATGAAATTAAGATAGTCTTACGCGCATCACACTCGGTGAAGATACTATAATATTTTATGTTAAGATTCTCTAATATAAAATTTTACAGTATCTTAAGGTATTCGTTATCAGCGGTCTGACCATCATTTTTCTTTTTGTCATTGCGTACTAAGACCCCTGTAGAACCGCCATCCTGTTACAAATGACCCGAAATTTTGTGTCAGTATCTCCCGGCCTATAGATGGCTTATCGCTTGGTATCTTAAGGTATTGAAGGTAAAATATATATTATCTTCGTCGTGTGTTATGGCTCATAGGATTTGTATGGCGAGCGATAATCGGAAATATGCTCTAGGATAATATATATTTTACATTATCTTCACCGTGTGTGATGCGCTTTATTCAATGACTTAATATATTTAATTGGCGTCTAATGTTTTAGATGAGTAGCCAAGTATGTCTTATTATTATTATTTTCACGTATTATCAAGTACGTAAATTGGAACACAATTCACACGTCTATCCTATGCATGATTACATATTATCTAATTATTTTATAACTTTATTGCGAACTGAAACTTGTCATTTATCCAAAGGATTCAAACAGGTACCTACCAACGTTGAAACACTAAAAACAAAAACCTCTTCATCCTTTAATAATATAATCCTACAAAATCCACGTAACTAAATTTAACATTACGCCGCGCAATGCTACCAACTTTAAAAATAAAAACAAGTCATTTTAAAAGCGAATAAATCTTAAAGCAAAGCAGTTAGGGAACTCTTATTATAATACTTTTGCGGCACAATGTTTCTTAGTTTTTATGACGTGGGTAAAATACGGTTATGGCTGTAGTTACCCCGTATCTTTGGGGAGGGCGCGTCCCTCGACCCTCTGAAATCGTTATATTTTGGTTGTAAAATTATGCTGCACTTTGTAAAGAAATAGAATTTAAAGTTTTATTTCACAATGTCATAATATACCTAAAAGTATGATTGAAAAAAACATTTTTTTTATGTTTATAACTACTTAACTTTTTCTCTACATATAAAACTAAGTTAATATTTTCACAATTACACACTAAGATAGGCCCGAAAACTCATATAACTTTTCGGTACAATTCATAGATACATTTGAGAAAATTTTCAATCAATGTAGAGTACACATCAAGCAATCTACTTATTAATGAATTTTTCACGTTTTTTTAATGCTTAAAACTTCCGAAGACTTTTTCCAAGTACTGAATCATTATCACAAATATTATCAAATGTAGAGACAGCATTTTCAGAATACATGGTCCACCGATAATTACGTTTTAGCAACTTGCTTCAAACATCCGAAGAATGACTCACCTATATCCTTTCCTCCCGTCATCATTACCATTATATAAAAACATATACAATAATCAGAGATACAAAGAGCGTTTATGCATTATATGCTCCTCTGATAATTTCAATTTTGTAACACAATAAAATTTTAAAAGAATGACTGAAGACTGACGAGAAGAACACCACGAACCTATAAAAACACATACAACCACTATAACCAAAGATATTATTCATCGCAAAGTACATTACCAAAAATTAACACCAAATCTATAGAATCGAAATGAATGACGCTAATGTACGCAGTGCATTCGGCTGCACGGAGCTATCAATGGACAGGTATAGCGTATTCTTTGCACATAAGAGCATGTAATGGTATATGGATAAACCGCACTAAATCTGCCGACGCGGGATCGGCCATTACTGCTAATGACTTCGGTACGGTACCTGCTTCGGTGGTAGGGCTGTCCAAATATATGAAAATGTGTTATTTATGGAATGTTATTTTAGATTTTGTTAGATGTGAGAATTCTAAATTCATATTTTTTTTTTTTTTATGTTATGGGATAGCAAGCGAGCAGACGCGTCGCCTGGTGTTAAGCGATACGCGCCGCCCATAAGCATCCACTCCACTGGGGAGTGGATGTGTTGCTGTCCTCAGGAAAGGGGAAGGATATAAAAGAGGGAAATTGTTAGGGATAACTTGGAGAATCCTTAGCTAGCAGCCGGTTTTTTAGGTATTTATAGGTGCTCTTTTTGAAGGTCTCCATGTTATAAGAATTGGGGAATACTGTCATATCGTGAAAACGCCCTAAAACTTACAATGTGACGCTTTCAGAGTGTATTTATGTATTAATTATTAATATTGTCTAACTGTAAGTAATAATAAACTGAGTTTAATTAGCAGCTTTACTTTTAAGTTTATTGTTTAGTAGATATATCTGTTTCAATAATTTTGTGGCCATACCAAATCAACGAGGGTACAAGAAATCTTGGTCTTATTTTTGGCGTAAAAACGATACGCCAGTAAATGCAGGTAAGCTACAATTATTTATATTAGTACTAATGAACCTTTCCACTGTTTGCTGACAGTTACATTTTTAATTAAAAAGTTCTGTAATCTTTGAACCAAACAGAAAATATTGTCTTCTAGACTGCATAGTTATAAGCTATGTTTCAAACTACGACAACGCGAAATCTTACCTTAGAGGCTTGAGTCAAATAAAATCAATTCCTTAAAATAAAACCTCACTTTTGACAACCCTACTAGCACTAGTACGATGCATCAATGCATCCGGCATATTGCGAGTACATACAGCACCATAACATCGCCTCTTGCCTCTGATTGGATTTGTACTGACGTTGATTCCGACCATATTCGTACTATAATTAATTAATATCAAGGAGCATTGCGGATTTGATTTAAATAGGATTTTAGCAAATAATTCTCGAATGTGATCGTGTTATTACCAAATTATTATTGAACAGAGAGAATTATATCGAATTTTATAAAATTATATCTGATGGTATGATCAAATCATCACGACGAGTACAGTTTCACAGTTTTGAAGAATACATTTTTCATTATATTCAAAAAAACTTTAAAACATTGATAAGCTGGATAAAATAAGGTAATGTAAGTAAAAAATAAATTTGATATACGAACTGAACAGATATAAAAAGGGACCTAAATCTTCTTAATTAAAATTCAATTTAATTATTATACATTCAAGCTACACTAAAGCTTTATTAATAGCATGCACGTCCACTAGAGTTACATTATATTATAAACATTTTAGATTAAAATAGAACCACGAGAACGCACATTACATTTTAGCACATAAATGCTTGTTAAGTATTCATTAATTCAATTATAAATAAGCTTTAACACGCTTCAAATATAATAAACAGTATAAATATTTATATTTCCAAATAAATATATAAATTGTTTTTTTTTCTCTTTAGTATGATATATTACGATTTTTAGATTTTTTTTTTTTTTTTTTTTTTTTTGTGTGGTGTCTCTCAATGTTAGCCAGAAGGGCTTCTACATTTTAACGCGGACGCGGGGGTGAACTGAAGGTTCACCCTGGTAGCGACATGCACAAGGGCGTCCCCCCTTGACGGGGACCACGAACCTCGGCTTGAGCTGTCGCTTGAGTGGAGGAGGCCAGAAGGGCCCTAATCGGACGGGCGCTCACCCGGGTGGGCGCGGGAACGCGGACCAAGGGACCTCGTCTTCGCCGGCGAAGACGGTGTACGCTTTCTGCTGTGGTGTGTGCGGTGTCGCGGTTGGTTCGACGTTGGGCTTCAATCGCCGAGTCTAGCCGTGCGTTGGCTTTGGTAATGTCGTCGTCGGAGTCGTCCAAGACGTGTCTCGGCCGCCTGCGACGACGAGTGGGATCGGGGTTCGCGACGTATGCGATGGCCTTTGTCACCAATGGGTTGGGGTGGTTTTTAGCCTTGTCGAAGTAGCGCTTAGACGCTTGCTTCATCCATTGGGCTATGGTGGGGAGTTCTAGGTCCCTATGTAGGTCCACGTTACGCACGAACCAGGGCGCTCCAGTCGCCGTTCTCATGAACCGCGACTGAATCGTCTGGAGCTTGTGTATGGAGCTGGG
>CAJQZN010024466.1:0-19550 GCA_907164685.1 Colias eurytheme | reverse complement strand
TATAGGAATGTGTACTTTAAGTACTTAACAATAATATTCGATTTGTTATAACTTTGGTATGAGCTATTTTAGTATGGCCTTCTGTACTGTATCTCTCAATAGTTTGATAGTTGCGGCTTGATCTTTTGACCCAGTGACGGCAGTCCCTGATACAATCATATTTGCTCCAGCCTGTAAATCAAATTAGATTTAAATTCTTATTGTATTCACATAACAGTGTAGAATGTTGAAAACATTGTATTTCTATGAAATATAACTAAGCTTGTATTTCTAATAGAACATAAAGAAATAATTCTCAATGGGAATAAATAAATAAAACTGAAAGCACTTGCTTAACGATTGTATATCGCGATCACTTTAATTTGACGCTTGGCGTTTGCGTATTTATTCTCTCAGGTATGATTTGCAAAAAGAAATCGATAATTTAAACTGCTAATTTTATTTTTGGGAGTGAATTTTATAAGCCAATCTTGCAATGCATTGCAAACCTACTTTATTATCAATATTGGGATGCTTGTATACTAGAGATGCGTCAAGTTAATTTGACTGCGTTATAATACTTTGTTACTTTATAAGAAAAAAGTTTAGATTTTCTTACTATGAAACTCCAAAGCTATTTTTTTAAATTATAACAAGAAACTTACACTAGCACAACATCCTATAGTAGCGGGACCAACCCCCCCATCCACCTCTATATCCAAAAGGGGATATTGTTCCCTCAAGTATCGAACTTTCTCCATCTGGTCCTCCATGAACTTCTGGCCTCCGAAACCAGGTTCTACCGTCATAATAAGCACCATATCTGCTATGGATATATATTTCTCCACCTCTGAGACTGGGGTTCCTGGTTTAATAGCTACGCCAACCTGAAAAATATATGTTGCAGGTCAATTAAGTTGATTTTTCTTTGATATATTGTATTTTATCCAGTAAAAGTAATATAACAATATTACTTTTTTGGAACAACAATAATGCTTTTCTTATTGAACTACAATCAAACAAGTCACATAAAAATATAGTACCTAGTAAATATAGAATGATCTCACCTTCATGCCATTTTCTTTGATTTTTCTGCAAATTTGTTCCACATTGTCTACCGGCTCTATATGGAATGTATATTGATTTACCCCAGCATCAGCCATTGGTGATATCCACTGTAAGTTTCAATAAATTCAATGTTTTTTTCATAAATAACATAGATTCCTGTTTGTTGTTTGTGACAATTTAATAATATTTTTTCTTGTTTTTATCTTGCTTTATGGTTATATCTCGGTGTAATGTATTTCTTTGAATATAGGAATTTAATATTTTTATCAAAATACTTAAATCCTAGGTTATGTTACCAAATTAATAAGAAAAAAGGGAATGTTATGTATTATAGCTTTAACAATTCTAAAAATTTAACATTTATTGGTACTTTTAATTTTGTTTTTACCTGTTCAGGGTTAGCAACCATCATATGAGTTTCAAAAAATGCATCTTTGATTCTGCTTCGGAGGCATTTTACAACGGGATGCCCAAAAGTAAGGTTAGGTACAAATTGTCCATCCATTACATCTAAATGTAAATAATCAGCTCCATTGTCTAACAATTTCTGCGATTCTTCATAAAGTTTAGATAAATCCGAATTAAGTATAGATGGTCCAATTAATGCTTTTAAATGTCTACTCATTTTTGGGTTTTGTTTATAATATAATCGGAAAATTAAAGAAACACAGGGTAAAATTTATAGATTTATATTATTACGTATATAAAAAAAATATATAAATGAAACTCGCCGAAAGTTTTAGTTGTGGAAACAAAAGATCAAAACTCAAACAAATTTGACCTGAAAAGTCAAAACAAATTTGACCTGTGATTTGACACTAAAAGTTCGAATGAAGGACGTGAATCATGAATGTATTGCCATAAAAAATAAAACCCTCGTGAATAGATACACCGCAGAGGTTACACACTATTTTCAGGTTTTTACACAGTTTTTATGTTCATTATACATAAAAAAGAAATAATATTTTTTTTATTATTGAAATTTTAACGTGTATACATAATATATATATATTTGTTGTAATTACTTTTTTCTACATAAATTATTATTATTAAACAGTCTAATCACAATATTATGTATTTACCATGTTCACAATTTATTTTCTGATTTCTTTTTATAATTCCACTGCAACAAATTAACTTTTCATTCATTATGAGCCCATTCTACGGGCCTCCTATAAGAGCTACCTATGGCCATGATCAATAACCATGGCAAATGAAATACGTAGTATAATAATAGGTCATTGCGTAAGAACTTTGATTTTGGAAATAACGGTTTCGTTAAATATTTCGTTACAATGTTTTCCTTTCTCGTTCAAATCCACTTCAAATCAGTGGTGACAACAGACGGCGATAAAAACGATGCGGTTCACAGATGCGGTTTAATAATTGAAAAATCAATTTATTTCTTGCACACTGACGTTTTGTCGAACCTAAGACTTTAAAATATAAAATTGAAATCCTAAACACTGCTTCTTCACTGCTTGTTATAATACTTACGTTCAATAAAAAAGCTGATAAACTTTAACCTGAGGGCTGAGTGGGCAGGAAACCTGGGTTTAACTGCACGGTTTAAGTGATAAATCGAAATAATAATAATAAAACTAAATATACCTCATTCAAAACGTTTTGCATTGAATTAATTATGTCGGGCTTTAAAAAATATTTTCTGTATTAACTATGTATGGAACAGGATGGCAGGATCAAGAATAAAACGATTAAACCGAGAGAGTCTATTATTTATAATAATGATAATTATAGATTTTATGCAAGCCATTGTAATAAATAAACAATAGAAATTATTTGGAGTCCCTTCTTGAAGGAACATGACGAGCAATAACAGTCTTTAATAACAGCTTCATTGTAATATACTTTCAAATCATCCAGAATATTCTCCACAAATTTATCTTTATCAATAGTCTGTATATTGTTATTTTCAAATTGTTTATCCGATTCTGGCTCGGTCGGTTCGTATACTATTTCAAATTCATAATTACTTCTCGACTTATCTTTACGCCTTGTTGTTTTCTCATCATATTCTTCGAATGACTCCTCACTATCATCTTCGTAAACTTGCTCCGTTGTTGGCTTTTTATGTTTCCTATTTTTATGATGCTTTGGTCGTTTTGAATCGCTTATAACATCTGGATGGTAATATATATTACTCAAATCTGCCACGGTTCCAACAAAATATGGGGAGTAGGTAATATAAAAAGGATATGACGTCGTTGAACTTACTGGATATGTTCTAGAACATTTCGAATGCGCATTGGGATCAGAAGCATGAAATGCCTCTGTAAAATGCAGCTTACTATCTTCTTGGTTTTTAGGGAAATGGGCGTGTTGATGGCTTTTTGTTGTTTGCGAGTTAAAATTGGTACAAGTACATTGTTTCGTAAAATGATGTAAAAGTGATGACGTTTTAATTTTATTGTGCAATTTTCCAGAGAGACTCCTTAATTCAAGTACTTTTTCTTTATCCGAATTATTGTTATCAGATTCGCTATTAGGTTTAAGTGATAACTGAATTTCTTCACTTTGTATTGGCGTATTATCAATGTTTTTCATGTGTTGTTCGAAATTATATTTCTTTTCATTATTCGATTCAAGTTTTTCTATCGGCCACATTTGTTTTAGCTCAAGGGTTGGTGTAGGTATACTACCCCTTGTCCTTATATAAACTGTGGGTGGATAGGTTGTATCTTTCTCATAGATTTGTTGTTTTATAGATAACATTTCATCAGATAACATTTTGTCGAAAATATTAGCTTTTAAATCTGGCTTTTTAGTCTCAGTACTAACTAAGACATGAAATAATGTCCGAGGAGTAGCAGTATTAGTATTGCCGAATATACTTGAAACTGAAATGATAATAAATATTAAATCTACAATGCCTAAAAATCTACTAGATGAAATTATATTAGGTAGGTAGGTAAGTAACAATTAGGTTTCATTTTAAATACCATTTGAAATGAACAAAGATCGCTCAGATGTATTTTCATCCTTAAGAATTGTATAGCTATTGATAGATAACTGAAACTGCATTAGAAATATAATTAAAAATACAATAAACATAACCAAAATCTAATATATTTACATTTTAATTACACTGTTACTTCATATGACAGAAATTTAATAAGAACCGAGGTAATAAAATCTATAAGGTCACGAGATTAATGTATTTATCGTGTAACATTTCATTGTTTATTTATAATGTTCAAACATAAATTATTTGTTTTGTTGACATATTTAAATTATGTGTTGTGTAATAAATATTGTGAAATCTGTCCAAATCACACCCTCTGCAAATATGCTGTAAGAATTTTAATATTGCTTCAAAAATATATGAAAATGAAATTGGTTTAGCTCCTATTGGAAAATGCTTTCAGAATAACTATAAGTGATCATTTCATATTTTCCCGAGTTTATTTCAATATTTTCAACATAATATAATTCTTTTGAAATTCTAAACCGCTTCGGTATTAATAATTATTGCATATGAATTTACGTTTCACCTTGTTAGGTTGAAAAGATAATTGGCCATAAGTTTTCAGGTCCAAGCAAATATTGCATGGGATATCAAAACGTGTTGCTTACTGATAACGACATTGATGAAATTTTGGATAGAATTAATGAAAGGAGAAATTTCATAGCCATGGGTCGTTCTAGATATTTCCCTCATGCAGCTAATATGAATATAGTTGTAAGTTTATTTTTATATATTCACTAGCTTACCGCCCGCGGCTTCGCCCGCTTTGTCTAAAACATAATAAATTATATACTAAAACCTTCCTCTTGAATCACTCTATCTATTAAAAAAAAACCGCATCAAAATCCGTTGCGTAGTTTTAAAGATTTAAGCATACATAGGGACAGAGAAAGCGACTTTGTTTTATACTTTGAAGAGAAGAGGAAGGTTATTAAGATTTTATGCGTTGGAACCATTTTACCGCATTTCTTAAAAAATGCTTTATGTCCGTTCAGATAAAAATTTAGTAGGTATAAGAAAATAATCATCATAAGATATTAATACCATATTATAACAATCTCCTTTTAAACGGCGCGGCGCTTACAAGCGACCTACGTCAATCTTTTCTGGCATTTAAAGTGTTTTTGGTTGGAATAAAAAATCCTATGTATGATGGATGGATGTATCTATTGTGTAATAGATACATCCAAGCACACAAAAAACATTTCACATCGTTAGAAATTATATTGGAGATGTATAAATAACTATAAACCAATAATCGAAATAGAATCTAATAAAAATGTTTACGCTCTAATTTCTAAATAATATCTAACTCCTCCGAGATTTCTTCGTGTAAGTTAGAATCGATTCGCAATTTCTCGGCTAGAATTCTATAGTGTAAAAGTGGGACAATTTTAGTAATAGAATTGTAGGTACTGGCTCTACATCTATACTTATATAATATTATAAAGTTTTTTGTTTGAACGCGCTAATCTCGGGAACTACTGGTCCGAGTTGAAAAATTCTTTCCGTGTAAGATAGCCCATTTATCGAGGAAGGCTATAGGCTATATTATTATATCATCACGCTGAGACCAACAGGAGCACAGCTAATAATATGAAGTTTTATAAGAAATAAATTTGAACGTTTTTAATTAATAAAACTATCTAATGGAATCATTTCGATAATTCAGTCTCTTTAATTTGTTTTGAAAGATATAGACATTATAATAATTAAGTAACTCAAAAAAACGTATTTCAGACATGGTCAAAAGAGTTAGCAGAGTTTGCACAGCGCTGGGCTGATCAATGCGATTCAGCAATAAGGCCGGATAGAGAAGATGAGTGTCGGGATTTAGGTATAAATTATTATATTAATTATGGCTACTCTATAATTATTGTCATGACGCTAAAAGTGTTTTCATTCGTAAACTCGTTTAAGTACTCAGGATTATAAGTGATTATATTACCTACTAGATTTCCGTCCGTGGCTTCGCCAGCGTTTTCAAAGAAAAATCCGCATAGTTCTCGTTCCTCTGGGATTTTGAAACAGTAACAAACATCCATCCATTCATCCATCCTCACAAACTTTTTCATTTATAATATTAGTAGGATTCTGGATTAATCTATACTATGTATAATATTATAAAGCTGAAGAGTTTGTTTGTTTGTTTGAACGCGCTAATCTCGGGAACTACTGGTCCGATTTGAAAAATTCTTTCGGTGTTAGATAGCTCATTTATCGAGGAAGGCTATAGGCTATATACCATCACGCTACGACCAACAGGAGTGGAGCCACGGGGGTGAAACCGCGCGGAGCAGCTAGTTGTATATAATAATTATAATCGGTCACTCAGGGTAATAACCAGCAAAGCGTTTATGTCTGACAAAGTATTGTTTTGTAAGGCCAATCAAAGTTGTGTTGTATTGTAGCTTAGTAGATTATCCTTTGATGTCTGTTTTATATCTCTGACCCTCGTCAAAACTCACGCACTCTATTGGTACAAACCTCGACGTCTTAGTGACCCCGAAAAAAATATGATAGGTTTACGAAAATAGGGTTAGATACCTATCAGATTGCCCGCTTTTAAACGACGCATTTTGACAGGGCTTATGAAGGGAAATTTTCTTTGATAAAAGCCCTGCAAAGGCTCCTAATTTATGATTCTTCAAAGATAAAAGAATTTACATGGTAAAGGAATTTGAAGTATTCGTAGTTATATACTTATAAAATCTTTTGTAAGGGCATGTGATATTTATAAACAGTTTTGGGCATTGAGTCTAGATTTTTCGGGAAAATAATTAACGTATAGTTAACTACCTTATAAAAATTTCTACGAATATTTTTTTTATGTTTTATTCATCTTTGAAGATTATTATTTTTTTCAAAATGATTCCAGTTTAGATATTATTAAATTAGTTAGTTTTGGTCACTCAGCTCCGATCGAAGGTGGTTGCTTCTGGGGAAATCGTATGGGATCAGGAACTATACGGATTTTTGGTATCCTACGCGGGCGAAGCTGCGGCGGAAAGATAGTAAAACCAACAATAGTGTTATTAAAAAGTTTTATTGTCTCTACTAGAAACGGATAAAGTAGGACAGAACATAGCTACAATCACGGGAGCAAGCAAAGGCATAAGTTTGAAGAACTTCATCGATATGTGGTTTATACAATCAATGGCTTATACTGGAAGCGTGACGTATTATAACATGTAAGTATTGTCACAGATTATAATAATATACTAGGTACAGTGCCACAAACTTAACTGACCCGGTGACGGTGTCACTGATGTCGATTTTAGTGCCGCTAAATAGTATTTCCCCGGATGCAAGGGTAAAAATAATGTCATTGCCAATGGTGTAAATTAACAATAATAAGTAACTTTTTATTTATACAAAATATTCCGTATGAAAAGTCTGTGCAAATGTGACATTTTAAAAAGGCGGCACGTAGTTCCAATTTTTGCCACCGGGTCAGTTAAGTTTGTTGCACTGTAACTACTATAAATTATAAGTAGTACGTGTACGTCTTTAGATATTTTAACACATGGCAACATTTTATCTAGTTCAATGGTGGGATATCGGTAGGCGGGAAAGTCCTTTTTGTAATCAATAAATAGGCAGTTTTCTATACTATAATATTATAAAAGCTATGATATTATGTTGTAGCAGTTACCAACTTTTATTAAAAGCTTTTCAAACCATCCATCCGCCACGGATTAGCGTGAAAGGATGCGGGTTCAAATCCCGCCTCGTGATCGAATTTTTTCTATTCTTTATAAAAAATTATAGCTTTTCAAACCATAAAAATATACTGAAAAGCTTTAACTAGTTACTATATATTTCATTATTTTAGCATTCATCCATAAATTGCTACATTGAAGAATGTCGCACTTTATGTTTGAATGCTTGAGAAATGAGCAACTATAGATAGTAACCAGTGAAATGGGTTGTCCCATTGTGGCAAAATTGAGCTCAATCGTTCCAGATCTCTTTGAACTTTTTGTTCAAACAAATCAACTGAACGTTTTATATGTAGGTCAGTCAAGGAGTTATAAATGGAGGTTTAAATATGTGTTAGCTATACTCTAATTTATAAAAGTGACTACCTACGGAGTTTCCCATTTCTTCTCCGTAGAAACTGCTTCCGATTCGGTGGTAAAACTATGTTATGACAGTGGTTATGACAATTCAAAAGTGCTTCTAGAAGAAGTCTTATTGAATTAATAAATGTTGGAGTTCGAGTTTGATTTTAAATTGCAGGTTAATATTATGTCCTGTGAATCCTGTGATTACATATTTCGGGTAAATAAGGAAAATCAATTGTGTTTCTGAAAAGGATTTGCTACTTTATGAATAATAGGAAATTGTATTCTTGTCACTTTGTACCTTTAAGGTAGCGTCTTAACCTCAGATTTCGTAAAGCCTTTAGCCTCCTCGTGTTTTATTGTATTTTATACAGCGAAAATATTACTGTCATTATTTTAAGGAAAATCACTCGAGTTAACGGTTATTTATTTTAATTTACTAAAGTGGTAACAAATAAATAAAATAAAAAATAAAGGCAGTTTTTTTTAATAAACGATACATCGTTGGGTATTTTGTTATGTTTTATACTAACTTTTTTGGATTAATCTTTTCTTTTTTTTGCTTCTCATGGCATTAATCTTTATTGTTTGGCACCAATAAAAAGACAATCCAGAGATTAATGCCAATTAATGGTTAATGTTGCCATTTTAAATTCTAGAATATTTTAATAATCATTAATTAATATAAGTTCAATACCTATTGTCAGCTTCATTTAACAGTGTCTCGCCTTTTTAACAAAGTCGAATAAAAAGTTCTATGATAGTGTCGGAAGGAAGGAAAATTTTAGGTGTTAAATTATTAAACATGACAGGGCGACAAAGACCCGAAAATAAAATAAAATAATGTTTATTTGTTTAAATTATGGAATTTTTCCTATTGTCCAGGGTCCGCTGTTGACTTTCATCAACATAACCAAATCCGGGAAGTGGTTTGCGTGCTAATTCCAAACCAAACAAATTGCGAATACATCAATCATCCATTTGAAACAATCATACCTATTGGTTTCGGAAAATTTTAGATTTCCCTTTGATTATGGCTGTGTTTGCTGTATGTTCGTTTTTGTTTATGATTGAAGTTAAGGGATTCAGGGATAGACATATTTTAGTCATTATCTTTTTATAACAATTCCTATTGTTTGTATTGTGTATATGTTTGGACTTAAAATAAATAAATAAATATTTCGGGACAATTTTCACACACGGCACGACCTGATCCCATACTAAGCTTGTGTTATTATACTTATTTAGGGTACTTATAGGTATTGGTACCTATTTGATTGATATATGAATGGACTTTATTCTGCAGATAAAAACAAAAATTATAAAACCTTAGGAACTTTGTAAGCAATCCTGTAAAATGTTTAATTTTATGGCTAATTAAAATATATTTTCCATTGGTGAAACTATTTTATAAAGTGTAGATAATAATTTATAGGTATAAGTAGGTAGTAAGATTTGATTTATTTACAGGTCAAGAAATAGTAAGAGCAATTATTTTACGCAGTTAATATGGGCTACGACGAAGCACGTTGGCTGTGGCAGAGCGCGTTTTTATGTTAGTACTTAACTATATATCACAAAAATTGAAATTTTATCCAAACATTATTCAGAAGGAAAGGTGCATATTACAGTATTGCAGTATTGCAGTCAATACAGAAAAAAGGCAGAATCCTTAGATCGAGTATAGATATTGTAGTACATAGAGTATAACTATAGAGAATTACGTTCCACTCCCTTATTTTTATTTCCACTGCAGTCTATGTTTCTGACACGAAAACAAAAAAATTGATGGTTATTTATTATGTTGCCATATACAAGCTTCCCAACTATTTCTTTCCAAGTTCTTTCGCTAAGTGAAATGCATTTGTTCTTTCGAAACACGCGAAATATGATAATTTTATGCTCTAGGTAAAGTTATTGCAACTCTCAACCAGTTCAGTATAATTTAGCATGTTAGATGTTAGATGTAATAAGCCACGGGAGGTTGAAGCAAATGGAATAACTAAGTTACGATTCGAAGCAAGTCTTGTGGGACTTTAAATATATTTTATGGCATTCTCTCTTGGGATTTGGGAGAGTATAGTTAATGGTTAAAGTTGGCACTTTATGCGGCTTACCAATTTTTTTATTATAAAACATATTGTATACTGGCATTATAATTGGAAGGTTAAATATAAACCTTCCGATTATGATGATCGTGGTTTAGTAAAAGTCGAGTAATACATGTTTTATATTACCGATATTTCTGGACTGGTGGTTCGCCCCGGCTTTGACCGTGGTACATGTACCTTAAGCTCTCAGGGATCACATACAAATCCAATGGTGAAAGGTTTTGAAGTTTGTCCATACCATACATTTTTGTTTGTTTGTTTGTACATTAGCGTGTGCGAAAAAACAAACACTTCAGCTTAATATTATTAACTATAGAGTAAAAGATAACATTGAGCATACTAGATTTGAGCATGTTTTGAGCACAGGTAAAACAAATTTGAACATAAAGTAAACAATCCGAATCTCCTGTTATTTAAGTGAAGTGCTCGAACTGAAACTTCATCAGAATATACAAACCGACAGAAATGCAAGATCTGCAATGAAAATACAAATCAAAACTCTAGTTTTGATATCTATGCTAATATTATAAAGAGGAAAGGTTTGTATGTATGTATGGTTTTCACGCATAAACTACTGGACCGATTTCAAAAATTCTTTCACCATTATAAAGCTGCATCTTCACTGAGCAACATAGGCTATAAAACATGTAGGTACCACGGGCGAAGCCGGGGCGGACCGCTAGTTAAGTACTAATGCTCTACTACAATGCCAGTTAATGTTTAAACGTAAATAATATTTACTACTTACTTCACCGGCTTTCACCGGCAAATGAAAAATGGACAGAATCTTTCATGTAAAATGACTTCGCTCTTCGATGATTTTATTTTCAAGTTTAATTTTCGAAGCATTGCTGTGTTTAGACATATAATAATAGCTAATATATAATTTGTTTTTCAGATTAATCTTCAGCCAATAGATAGGTTGGTTTGCAATTTTTCCCCTGGAGGTAATGTGCAAAAACGACCCATTTATATAATAGGCTATCCGGGGACACAATGTGAGGTGGGAATGGCTGCTGACAAACAGTTTCCTGGTCTTTGCACAGACACTAAAAAAGGTTTGTGAAAACGAGACTTGAACTTATTTTAGTATAACGTTAATCTTAATCTTAATACTATTATAAAGGCGAAAGTTTGTAAGGATGTATGGATGTATGGATGTATGGATGTTTGTTACTCTTTCACGTAAAAACTACTAAACCGATTACAATGAAATTTAGCACACATATAGAGGGTAACTTGGATTTACACATAGGATAGGTTTTATCCCGGAAATCCCACGGGAACGAGAACTATGCGGGTTTTCCTTTGAAAACGCGGGCGGAAATCAAATAAATACTTTACTAGAGAAAAGTTCCATTTCTTAATTACTCTACTCCTAACGCTCTTAATTCTCTAGTTATACAAACTTTAAAAATGCTTAAATCTAAATACAAAGGTTTTTTCTTATAGCAAATACCTTTTCAAATTTCAGCAGATATCACCGATCCGCCTTCATCTACCAGTTTACTAAGAATTATTTATTCGGTAACAAGTGAAATAGATCCAATTAAAAATAATTTTAATACAATAAAAGAAAATGATGCACAACGTAACAGAGCTCAGAAATTACGACACGTCTATAACAATTCATACGGTGAGATATATTTAAATAATTATAATAATAGAATGCAATATGAAATAACAATTTTAAGTTTCTTTGTAGCTTTGAAGAGAGATAATCGTAATTACCGGGGGACTCCACCAAATGCTTCAAGACATCCTGATGGATTTTTTCAACATAGAGAAAGAGGACATTCCAGAGTATATCATGGCCACGATCATACACTTCAAATGGACTATTTACACCCAGAACAAAATAATAAAAACTTTAGAAGATATGACTATACCACAACATCATCTTACGAATTGACTGACGAATTTTATAGACGTCATAATAATGATAATATTGGAAACAGGAAGTGTACTAGAAAATCTGAAACTAGTAGTTTAAACGACTGCGTTACAACCTCTTGCTTGCCCGTGGTACCAATCAAGCAGTGCACTCGAAGTCAGAGAATTAATATTTGCAATCCGGGAAAACAGGGATGTCAACTTACTACGCATTCTTGTGATAATACATCACCACAATGTCAGTGTAGTACGCTTAAGGTAACCTGTGCTACCAATCCAAACTACTGTCCTCAAAATAATAACTGTAAATGTCCTAATATAGACACTGCAGGGAACTTGTGTTCAGATATGAGACGCAATTTAAACGTGCAAAGAGAAGAAATTACTACGAATGGTTTCTATGATGATTATGAAGGAATGCGTAGTAAAGCAGAGTTAAAAGCAGAACGTCTAAAACCACTTTCAAAGATAGATTATGACGATAGTTCTTGGAAATTAAATCTAAATAGGCAAAAGAAATCTACGCATAGAATTAGAACGCCCCATCAGTCTAGGTACGAAAAATAATACATTTATATTTATTATAGTTTTAATGGTAATAAATAAAATGTTAAAACAAAGATTTTTTGCAGAGATAGAGTAAGAAGGGAACCTGACGATCAAATGACTTTTAAACCATTCTGGCAAGTCGATGAGTATAACAAACAACCTCAGTTAAAATCATTACGATATACAACATTAGCGAATAAAAAAACGCGCAGACGAAGACCAATGACACCTAGTACACAAAAAATAAAACTAGTTACGGAGCCTATAACAATCGCAATCAAAGCCACATATAAAAATCCAACTGAAAAGTATTTATCATTCGATGAATTGCTGCGTCTAAGAAAACTCAATGCTAGTGAATATAATGCCAGGCGATCTGATGATGCTTCAACAGTAACTGAAGAATCGAGTACAACTGAATACACTGCAAATACACCATTTGTTCGGTTAAAACACTGTACTAGGAAACTAACGTGTACATGGACCGCTGCTTCTTTAGGTGAAAATGAAGGGAATGCGGATATTGGTAACAGAGGATCTCGAACACCACCTGGTTATGTTGAAGGTTGTACTAGAACATCTACTTGCACCCGAGATTATATGCATAGAAATAAAATGGATACATTACCAACGCCTAGTACTGAACCTGAGGTAGAAGAAGGTAATGATGAAGATTACTGTGAAAAACGGTCTTTAAATGTTCGAAGACGTGATTCAAATCAAGAACTTGTATCTCAGTCTACGGAATTTCCTCTTACAAAAACATTAATTGAAGCTGTTGAAAGTGACACTGAGCAACATGAATACAGTAATCTTCAAAAGGAAAAAGACGAATCAGATTTTGATTATTGTAGTTGTGATGATTACTTGAGAAATAAAAGAGAAAGTGATCTTAAGAGCTCTATGTATGGTGAAAAATCTGAAAGAATGATAAAAAGAGATACTGAAAGCTATAATACCTTATCTTATGGAGATTTATTTTATTTAGTTTTGCGCAAAATTATAGAAAGGTGGAATAGAAACAAAATTACAGTGCATGGAAAATGCCTGTGTAACGCTTGCAGTAGGACTACATACAATATCGGACTACAATTAATGATGTTATTTATTTATTTTTAAATATATGTTTTATCAAATATACTTTAAATAAAATATTTTGCACATTTTTTATGAAGTTTTAGTATTTCTGAATTTACCCTTATGGGCTGAAAATGAGACAATCAATGTTTTCTCATAACAGTAATCCTAAATTTACACTTAGGGCTGAAAGTAAAAAAAAATAACATTAGCACACGAAGGTTCATAGAATAATAATAACAAAGTTGTGATGAGCCTGGCTTCCAATATTTATAATGTAAGCACACACGGCCACTCAACCTCGTTCCACTTATGTATAATGTGACTTGCTAATTTAGGTAACATAGAGCCACCATCTGTGTGCCTAACACGGGTAGCTCAGACGAACCGATTTTCATGAAAAAGGTTGAGTTCGAGGAGTGGAATTATTTCAGGCTTTGGGAATATCTGCATATTACAAAAAAGTATCGAGCCTAGCAAAGCATTTTATAATTTTCATGCTGTATTTGGCCATAATGAATTAGGGCCCATATTGGCAATAAAATAAAATTAGTATACGCTCAATCGAGGTCCCTATTCTTGCAATGACCACGAAATTGGCTAAATGCATTTCCATCACCATCATTTCGTTCTTCGTTCAATTTCATTATTCTAAATAATCTGATAAGAAGTTTGTTTTGTTTGTTGTTTTTGATAGCTGGAACTCTACAATTTCCACATCGAATCTTTAAGTTCTTAAAAGTGAAGTCCCATGTCCCCTAGTGGGGTAAGGGGCAGATGGATACATCTTTTTCACTGATCGATTTTCTTTAGGGACAAATAGGTGATCAGCCTTCTGTGTCCTGCCAGACGGAGACATTTTTTTACTCGTCTCCACCGGGAATCGAACCCAGGATCCCTCGGTGCTACGCTCACGCGTCAACCACTGTACCAAGGAGGCGGTCAATCTTTAAGTTTTTAATCTTTAAGATCTTAAATCTTTAAGTTCTTACAAGTTGTTTATAGAAACCTGTATATCATCTTATTTTGATAAAAATTATAAATTTATTTAAATATACATAACTCAAAGGTAACTGACTGACATAGTGATAGACTATGCACAGCCCAAACCACTGAACGGATCAGGCAAAAATTTGGCATGTAGGTAGATGTTAGGATGTAGGCATCCACTAAGAAAGGATTTTGATCAATTCTACCCCAAAGGGGATAAAATAGGATGAAAGTTTGTACCATGAAAATTTATGTTTCCATGCAGGCAAAGCTGCGGACACTAGCTAGTTTTCTTTATAGATAGAGATACGAGTATAATACCAAGGTACTAGTAAATTAGGTTAAAACATAGCATAAGGTGGAATTAATTATCTAAAGTAATCATATTCACTCATCTGTTACCTCGTATGTAGATAAGGGTTACTTAATAGCGATTGGGGAATAATTAATGAGAAACGGTTAAGTAAATTATTATGCATAATAAATATAAATCAACAAACTTAAATGAAGCCCAAAGAAAGTGTTATTAGTCTGAGGGACCATTTTTTTTCATATTGTTTGCTATCCTGAATCTATGTTCTATGAGAGTTCTTTCGAGACTTTTTTTTTATTCAATCAAAGTATGTAGCTTATTCATTCACACCAATTTTCAAGTAAAGAGAAGCCGCATTAAAATCAGTACATTCGTTTAGGAAACACGGTATCATAGTCACAATAAAAATACAAGGAAATTAAAAAACAAATCTTTGTCTTACGATACATTGCAGCGCGAAAGGCAAAGGCAATTTTTTTAAATAACTTATATTTTATTGATCAATCAGATTGGAATATTAATTATTGGAATCTGATAATTAAGAATTATTTCCAAAATAACAATTCATTATCTTTAGAAACGAGACAATTTCTGAAAATACCAATATCTGATAGCTAAGTTAATAATGTAAAATCCGGATCGAATATTTTTTCGTCCCGATATAGAATAAACTCAGGGTTGCCACCTGGCAACTTTTTTAAATGAGAATGATTTATTATATAAAAATTCGTCCGTTTTTTGGTCTCTAGAAATACATGGATGATTTTTAATGCTGCAATGAAATTTTATTGTATATTTTACATCGTTTAAAGAGTGAGAAGTGTTCATTTTGAACAATAATAAACGCTAGCATCCCTCGATGCTGCTGTCACAATAGATACTAAAATAACACTGCAATACATTTTTTTTATAAAATCACCGATGACATTAATAGATTATTATTGGTTAATAATAAAGAACAAATTCATAACGTATGAAAATAAATACAATAGAGCCATTTTATCCAATGAAAACAAAGGTTCTATGCTGTTTCGTGTCTCAAAGTGCATACGGTTCTATCCCGTTTTATCTCCGCTTTCTGATTTCCATGTCAACGATATAAGTTTCTATTATTATAGGAATAGCTATCGTCTTTTGTTTTCAAGAAGAAATCTTATATATTTCTAGTCTTG
Source organism: Colias eurytheme (assembly GCA_907164685.1). NCBI lineage: Eukaryota > Metazoa > Arthropoda > Insecta > Lepidoptera > Pieridae > Colias > Colias eurytheme. The sequence goes on along the minus strand of CAJQZN010024466.1, from coordinate 3,345 downwards.
GTTCTTCCTAGTTCTTGTAGCTTGGATCAAGACGTTTTGAAGTATTTTTGGATGCAAACACTGTAATATCCGAATTTGGCATATGTCAAGTACCTACTGGGACATTTATGAACACTTTTCTTAAAAAAGCCTCCAAAATGTAAACGTATCATTATCATGGCCTTAATTAAAAAGAATTGGACTGTAAAAATATTTCAGGTTGTTGATCATAATTAACAACAGCATATTGCCGGGTTAATTATTTTTCACTTCTGTTAATTAAAAACTCAATTAAGTTGCGTAATTGGTATGTATATAATTTGTACGGTTTATAAAGTATATAGTTTAAACTTCAATAAAACTAATATTTTGGCTCCATAAATTGATTCGTTCAAAACAAATAAATATTATGCGGATAAATTAAAAACACGTTCCAGATTCTTAGAAAATTAAATTTACATTTCAAAGGACAATGGTGTTTATGACGTTTAATTTAAGTTCATTAATGCAATTAACAGGATCATGAACAAATGACTGTAAGTAAAGGTCGAAGTAAAATTACAACTGCAGTGAAATTTCTCATTCAACTTTAAATCTTTTAAATCCCACGCTAATATTTTTATGAGTTCGTTATAGTTTATCAACACATCGTCATTATTTTTTAAACTTTTCTTAAGATATTTTATCTTCGGATTCGCTTTTACTTCTCTTTTAGATTTTGTAGCTAATCCGGTATCATAGTCGTTAGGTTGTTTCCAGAGGTTAACTGGGTCTTCATTATTGTTATTTAAACTTGCAGATTCTGCAAAATTGAGTTAATTTTAAGTACAAACAGTTGTTACGATTTCGTAGGAAAACAAGACGTTTCTGTGTAGTAATTTCTGTGATCGTATAATTTCCAGTGACTATGACCATATTAAGAACAATTATTTTATATTATCTAAGTATCTATTTTAGTTTTAGTTTGTCAAATTAAATAAGGTAAGGTTGCTGTTGGTTTTACTGTTTTACCTTTATTACATAATTTTTTAGGTAGGTACCTTTATTATCATCAATGGTCATAAGATTATTTTGTGTCGGGCTTTCTGTGTAGAGATCCGTCTCTAGGATGTCATCGATAAAATCTTTTGTTCCTCTGTTTCTCTTTAATTCTTCAATTTCTAGTTCTATTTCCGATATTGGTACGATAGAAGAATCATAGTAAGGTTCTGTGTGTTCTTTAACATTTTCTTCATGCTCTTCTTCTTCAGGAAAGAAATAATGACCAGTGAATTCTTGATTTTGACGTGTTTCACCTAATTCAGCTTGCATTTGTACTGTTCTAGCATCAATTGATCCATCTGATAGCAAAGAGACATCTTCAACTGTTGATATTTTGTCTGAAAGTAATAAAACAATTAAAACAATAAATGCTTTGCTATTTTGTTATAAACATGTAGATCTTTAGCAGTGGGTTTACTAACTAACAATTACCTCGACTTCTAAAAATTACAGCTTCAACTAGATCCACAAGCAATGTAGAATTTATACTTTCACTCACTGCTGATTTTGTAGTTGTGGGCGTAGTTTTCTGACTATAAATTTTACTAACAATTGCATCTACCTTCGCATCAGAATATTGGATATCACTTTGAGCTGTTTTAGTGGACATTAACATTTCTCTCAATAAAGTATCTGTGCTTAGTTTCTTTCTTAGTATGTCCATAAATTCATCAACAAACAATACATCTTTACATAAACGTGTAATTTCAGTATGAGGAGTTGTTGTGTTTTCATCTGTGTTGAATAAATAGGAAAATAAATCGATTGTTATATCACTGTCACCTGTTTCTGATTCAGTCACTTCATTCAGTGAACTGTTTATCACGTTTGTTGCATTTTCTAATTTGTTTAATTTTGTATTATTTAAAACAAGTCGATAATTTGTTTCTTCTGTTACTAGTTTACTTTTTATTACTTCTTTTCTCTGCTCTGTGAAATAATGATTCTCATTACTGATGCTATTATAATATGAAATTAAAAATGCTGAATTATAATTTAAATTAATACTTAACCACATAAATATTTATGAGTCGAATCACACATAACATTCAGCCCACACGACGAGCATGGAGGTCCCTCATTGTATACATGTTTACCTTCAATATTTCCACATGGCATAAAGTTACAAACCAAACGGTAAACAGTTCTATTTTTATTTAAATTTCCCGGAAAATGTTCCTGAAATTATATCAGAATTAAAACATATCGGCGATATATACACTATACAGGGTGTCCCACTATTGGTATACTAAGCGCGAAGGGACTTGTAGTTTTGGATACACTGTTCACGTAAAAATACTTAAACAACAAAATTACATAAAAAAAATTTTTGCTAAATTTTTCCTGAAAATCCATGTTTTCTTCTCTAACTTCGCGCAGCCGGCATTTATTATACCGCTTCGCTAATGTGAGCATTTTGTCTATGAAAACATAATCTTAAACGATAGTTCACGAGCTGGTAGCAAAGCTGGTCGGGTTGCATGTTATGGGTGTACGCATAGAGTTTTAAGAATTCATCTATTTGAAAAAAACTGCGTCTGGACTTTTATAAGTATTTTTTACGTACTCAGCGTATGCAAAACTATAACCTCCTTTGAGCTTAGTATACAAACAGTGGGACACCCTGTATATTTTGTTTATAATTCGATTTTCAGGGTCAAAATTAATTGGTAAGCAGAGTACTTTTATGGATATAATATGCAATACAAATTGGATTTGCAATAATAATTATTGAACAGTGACTGGATACATTTCTAAAATGTTTAAGTGAGCTAGAATTTAACTATTTGAGTATTTATTCACCTGAAACTTAACCGCACCACATCCTACGTCCGTGGTCTCGCTCCAAACCAATTGTGTGAAATAGGCATGATGCTGTGATCGGCTTGTCGATGATCTGAAGAGTAATAGTAATATCATTTAATACAGGGCTTCATTAATAGTAGGTATAAAATAAAATAATGGTTGGAAACTTCAGGTACTGTTATAATTAATAATTATTGACTTGGAGTGTAAGTTATCCAACTTATAATATTTAATTTTTAGTACAGGGAAAAGTTGATATTTTGTTGATAAAAGTATTAATTTATATCTCGCTAGGACTCGATCGCCTTTCAGATAGTATAATACTGAAATTATGTTATCGTGAAAGTCGTAGTCGTAGAGAGATAAAGCTTTGATAATTTCTTGGTAATATAATAATGCCAAGAATATTATAGATTGTTCTAGAAATACTTACGGTTGGTAATTAGATATAATTGCAGGGTTTATATGCAGCAATTCCATGTACCATAAATCTACCAGAGTAGACGGTTTGACATCTGC
>CAJQZN010024465.1:0-15177 GCA_907164685.1 Colias eurytheme | reverse complement strand
TGTATTGATTGAGAAGAAACTTCTAGTTTGAGCAATTACATAGTATTGTAATAAATCACTTTGTCTTAAGAATATGAGAGATTTGGTGCTATATTAATAACTTCATTTTAATATTAAATTTCAAATATGTTTATTTCCATATTTCTCCTTGTAATAAGGATTCATAATAAATAAAAAATTTCAGCACATTCACAAATGCATTATGGGATTTGAGCAGCAACTTTGCAGAGGATCCCTCTGTTATGTCAATGCTCAACAGAATGATACATGCATTACAAGAAATGACCAAGTTCCATTCCATCTTGTTGGACCAAGCATCCAGAACAATACTGAAGAATCTCACAGCCTTCATCAAAGTGTAGGTTTCTTTTGTGTTTTAATTAATTTATAATATCCAGCACACAGTTTAAGTTTCTGTTTAGTGCACATAGTTATGGTTCAAATCAATTTTATTAATGACTCATAAACACCACCAGATGTACTCATATAAAATTTAAAAATAATATTTTAGAACTTTAAGGTTCATTGACACTTAATAAAATATCAAATATAGATTACTTATACATGAATTCTGAGGACTGGAATGGAGTATTCTGAAACGGCTAAGCTTACAACATATGAAAATCTCCAACTAATTCTTATAAAGTAGATTACAACAACATTAGATAGTTTTCCTTCTCTGATAGAATCTAATTAACATTAAGATAGCCAAGTAATGGTTACTATTTGTTAACCACATCTGTGAGACCACAAAAGATATTAAAATACATATTTACTTACATCTAGAGATGTGCAGTGTCAGCCTTATTTTGACTTGGAATGAGCTTTTAATTTTTTTTTTATTATAACTGATATAGAATAAATAGACATTTAAACATAATTTGAATAGTTCATAAACAAATCATTACTTGTATTTTTATATATTTATTTAAAATGTCAATGCTAACATTCATGTTAACATGGTCTTGTTGTTATAGATAATAATAAATGAATTTACTCTATGTATCTATTTTATATATCTAATTATTTTTCATTGAAGTATTTCTTGTTTTAATTGAAAAAGTGTTAAAATGTTTAAAATTTGAATCAAGTCTTGGAATAAAATGATGACTCAGTACAATAATTAACCGTAAAATAGAATGCTATTACATGAGTCATATGGCTACTGATAAATCGTACTTGTATATTATTTAATATTCTTTTTTATTTCAGAGATATAAAAGGAGTAAAGGAGAGTAAACATCATTTTGAAAAAATCTCAAATGATCTGGATATAGCCTTAATTAGAAACTCTCAGGTAGATTTTGACATCATAATTCAGAAAATCTTTAACTATGGATATATAAGTATAACTGAATATTGATAAAGTTGACAGGGAAATTAAAAATAGTTAGTGTAACTTATCAATAGCCTTTCTGATAATGAAAGAATTTTAATGATCAGATCAGTGCTTCAGAATGTGGCTATATAGGGTAAATCCCTCTATAGCCACATTCACAAATGACTTTCCAAGCTGAAATGTTTCCAGTATTAGAAATAATTGTTTTTGTGACACCTTTTTGAAACATGAGTACAAAGAAACTTATGTTCTTAGTATTTCCTACTTTTTTTAAATCTTAAAGTTGTTTCTAAATCACCTTCCTAATATAAAATGGATTTGATGTTATAAAGTGAAGCCTTTTAAATATCCCATTTTTAACTATTATCAAATACCAATACAGGTATCACGCCACAAATCATCTGATGTAGAGGAAATAGTGAATCTCTTGCTAGCTACGCGTTCTTGTTTCCGACACACGGCCTTGGACCATGTGCAGAAGATTACCATGTTACAAGCGAGGAAACGCCATGAAATTCTTGCTACGGTAAGTTGCTTTATACACTAGCTGCGTTCCGCGGTTTCACCCGCGTGAATGAGTTTTTCTTGTTAATCCTAACATTGTATGACAAACATGATATGAAATAACATGATAACTAAGTTACTCCTCATAACATTGGCTATATGTCAGGGAATTCAATGTTAAATACATCAGCTTAATTTAATTTAATTTAATTAATTAATTAATTCAATTAATAATACTTAATTTAATCATACTTAATTTTTCTTTGTTGTTTAGTTATTTCCACTTAAATATGGCAATTAATTATTTTCTAAATTAGTTATTCCACAAATGTAAAGCTTTATGTAGCCGCTAATATTCGGTTCTAATGTCCAGAATATTTCCAATTATTTATATTATATTTGAGTGGTTAATTATCATCCCTCTGGGACATAGGCGCGGTATGAAATTACATTTTATTAGCTTAACCTTGTTAGTTGTTACTAACCTTGACAGATTTTATATTATAAAAGTGTATTTATTCACACCATACATTAATAGTTCAAAATATGTATATACAGTGGTGGTCACATAATTAAAGACACCCCCGAATTGACCGTAAAAGATTTACATTAGGAAGTACAATTATCTGAAAAAGGTATTTGATCTAGTATTATTTTTATTAAACCATACAAGACAATATGTTCTTTAAAATGAGGGACAAAAAATAGTTATATTCCTTGTTAGTTTCGACACTTGCTCTCTGTGGGAATGTAACACAAACTTTGTTTACGTACGTGTAGCTGGCCACTTAATTAAAGACAACAAGAAATGAGTTGTAATTTTTTATAAATAAAAAGAAACAGCATTGTGCTTTTCTTCGTTTTGCCGCGTAATTTCATAAATCTTTGACACTCCATAATATTTTTGAGTATTTTTAACTTTTAAAATTAAAATTCATATGTTTAATTGTTTTAATATCGATTATTATGGTTAAAATCAAGAGTTGCGACTCGTCCACAAGAAATATTATTTTTAACTTCCATGATAATTAAAATGTTCCTAGGATATTGTTATGAATGCTATAAAACATATTTAACATGTTCCACACGACCGAAAACGTACTCAGAAAATCAAAACCAAGTGAAACTACTTGGCCGAAAGATTAAAAAATGGTGTTGTTGGCTAAAAAGATCCATTTAAAGGGTCGAAACTGATACAGTTCAGAGTTGTATGGTGCAGCAGGCTTGAAGGGGGTGTCTGCAAGGACAATTAGACAGAGACTGTGTGAGGAAAACTTGCACTGAAGATTATCTCGGAAAGTACCACTTTTGAAAAAACAAAATGTGAAGGCAAGATTTGACTTTGCTACAAAATACGAACACTGGACTGAACGAGAATGGAAACATGTGCTGTTTTTGCATGAAACTAAGATTAATATGATTAATTCTGTCAGAAAACATCTCAATAAGGAAATGGATCCAAGATAAACTAATAAGTAGGTAGTCATACATGGGGATGGAAATATCAATGTATGGCGCTGTTTTTCTGAACTTGGTGTTGGACCTGTCAAAAAGAGAGAAGGCAACATGGATAAATTCCAGTACAAGTATATTTTAGAGCAATCCATGCTGCACTATGCGGAGGAAAATTTACCTTTTGTTTGGACTTTTCAACACGATAATGATCCTAAGCTCACAGCAAAAGTAGTGAAGTGCTTGTTAAGGAACCAATCTGTAACTGTTTTGGATTGGCCCCCCTGCAGCCCGGGTTTAAATCCGATCGAAAACTTATGGAATCAAGAAAGAAAGAAGTCGCGGCAAAGCGGTCATCAAACGTCGACTAACTTTGCAAAGCATTTTCGAAGAATGGAACCAAATTAGTGATGCAACTTGTACAAAATTAGTTGCTTCAATGCCCAAGAGATGTAAACCGTCATTACTGCCAAAGGACATGCAACCAAATATTGAAAAATGTAAAAATGTTTTGTAAATACGTCAGGCATTTTGTGTTGGAAAAATAATCTCATTAAAATAATATTTTTTTATATTTCTCATAAGCGAGTCTAATGTCTTTAATTATATGGCCAGACCTTTGCTAGGTTAAAACTGCTAGTAGTAAGGATGAACTGATTAAAATCTAACAAACCGACAAGTTCTGTAGATAAAATTTAGTTTAGCATTAGACAACACATACCTGAATATTTTAAAATTATTTAACAAGTTCCAATGGTAGTGTGAAAAAAAATGTTGAGAGATGTGTCTGGGGTAGTATAAAATGCTCTTAGTGTCTTTAATTATGTGACCACCACTGTATGTAACGCCCCTCATTCATATCAATATCTCTATTCATAGAGTGTGAGAGGTAAGACGTCATTCATATACTTCAGTCGAACGGGTATTTAACCTCTTTGTAAGCTTCACAGACAGCTCCTATTGATTTTTCTATATTAAGAATTTATTTTCATATCTCTTATGAAGTTCAATAACGAAATAAGACTGATTCTTACTAAGATTTTTAACGATTGAGAAATATTATACGATTTAACGAGTTTTGTCGCCACTTATGCTTCATTTAATAATGGAGATTATGTTACCTGAGTGTGGTTAATAAGTACATAATGCAGTACCTATATGAAATTGATTCATCATAGAATAAACACGTTAATGGTATCAGAACGTACATTATTATACAACTCGGATCTTGTGGTTATATATAGTAAAAGTTTAACGTTATTTTTACGCGCAATTCGTGGTAATGATATTAGAGGTACCGGTAGTGTAATGGCTTATATAAATATTTATAAGTTATATCATTACAAAGTTAATTTTGTTTTAGTTTCCTTAGGAGTGTTTTTATTAAAAAAAAAATATTTCAACTATGTACCCACCCACGACTTTTGGGGCGGAAATATACAAGCCTAATGATGCATATCGAACGATATACTTTTTAATGCGTGGTTTCAAAATGTACCCTTTCAATATTCAATAGGCTCTGCATAGGCCTTTTACGGGTATCATTGCAGAAGTATCGATTTTGTAAGTGGGTATTTATTGCGTGGCAGGATTCAGGGCTATCACCCGGTCGGTCACATGTGCTACTATCGCGTGCATACAGTTTTAGCTTCATTATTGTAATTTGTAGACATGTTCCGTTGTATGACTAATGATAAAACGTGTTATTGACTTTAGATTTAATTTACTTTGACTGAATGCTGATAAGCTTGTTTGAAAGAAGTGTATCTTTATTTTATGGATTCACTAAATTCATTCACGCGACAACAGAAGTCGGCTTGCATTTTTACGGTCGTTTATTTAAGCTTAGACAAATTAAATTTTATCTTCTGTTTATAATTTATTTATTTGCCGTGTCTTATATGAATGAATCGCTCTTGAATCGTCACATTACGAAATTACTGTGTTTTGGTAAACAGCTTTTACAAACAAGAGTCAGTAAGAAACTCTACCGACTCTACGATATATCTATAATACTATTAATAATTTGCTAACCATCTATTCTTATTCTTTATTACACTTAAAAAACAACATTATTATTCATTCTTTCATCTTTGCATTCTACGTTTAAACAAGCCATACAACAAACTTGTGTAGAACAGACTACAGAGTCATTATAAAATTACTTCTGATCAAATATCGCGATTAGTGTTTCAATCAATTCCTTTTTATACAATGTAATAATGCCAAGACACGACTATCTACACTGTAGATTCTGCAATGCACAGTTAGGTATTTTGTTTTTACATTTTTTATCACAACATCCGTCTCAACGAGCTAGTTAGAATTGCTTTGTTATTTTTTCGATAAATTAATTTTCCGTTTTTTTATCGAAAAGAATATCCTTATAGCTGGTATTATAAACAACGGAGAATCCAATCAAATCCTCATCAATTTAAAACAGTAGTCATACATATTACAATGAGATTTTAAAATCATTTCAAAGTTTTTCAATATTCTATGTAATATTAGTAACAACTAATATGTATATCTAAAAACGTATGCATACTACATATAAAATACATTCATAAAATAAGTCAGGTGTCGGCATTATTTTGTTACGTAATTATGTACAAGGTAACAATTACGTCGACTCGTCGGTTGTGATTGAGATAATGTATTGTGCGCTATGTATAGAAAACAATACGTGGTTAATTCAATGTTTGGCCTTTTAAAAATACAATTATGGGAATTTTAAAATGCCATCCACCGTGTTTAAATCTTAAGATGTTTTTTAACAACGAAATATACATAAGTTGTAGTATACAATATGCATGTTTGTATGTTTTCATACATAATATTATATTTATTACAATTTTTTGACTAACATAAATTAAATCGCAGAGAAGGGTAATTACGGCTTCAGGAAAAGGTATCATCTTAAATTATAAAATGCAAAAAAGCAGTAAGTACGTATGTACAGCTGTTTATGCGAATAAAATGCAACTTATTTTACTATGTATGTCATCTGTTTTGCATATTACCATACGCAAAATGTAAAATGTATAGAAATACATAGTATGATTCAATGATGAGTCGCATGTATACCTACTTCTGAAACTCATCGAGATTTAATAAGCGTTCTGTTTTATAGATATTTATTTTGGGAAGGATAATAAAAATAGCACGAATCCTTAGGAGTTTGTATACTGTTTTATTACAGTTATTAGATTTGTTCCAATCGAATTGTTTATTTCCGTATGCCGTGGGAATGTTTTTGGTATACTCATGTTTGGTTGTGGTTAAGATTTGATTTGTTTCACCTTTGATCAATTTTTATATGGCTTTATAGCTACGCTACGCTATAAATTTTCTTAATGGTTTTTATTATACTAAGATGAACACTTTCAGCGTTCAATGTACATAAACAGAAGAAAAAATAATAACTTAAAATTCATGCTTTTAAAAGCAAAATTAAGTTGACTATAGGTAAAAACCTGTTTGTATATTATAATTAGGTATAACATTTAAAATTCTGTCGTGTCGTTTGCTTCGTAACTAGGTAAATGCTGTATTTAGGACATTTTTTATATTTTAACGGTATACTCTGTCATTTGTCTGAATTGTATTTATTTCTTTCGTTAGCAACGTTATTTTAACGACGCCAGTATATTTTAATATTTTATCATCATAACCAATTACCTAATAGTTATACTCTTCCTTAGTATTTTTTTTTTCTAATCGTTGATTTTTCCTATCGTTGAATTTCCTTAAAATAAAAACTGAACTATAAGTAAACGAAGTGAATTTGTTTCACTTTACAATAGAGATACCTGCCCAAGACAACTGTTTATATAATTTCGGTAATTATATTATAATTATAAACACGCATCCAATGTACTTTCCAACATCAAAAATAAATATGCAAAGACCGTAACATATTTAATTAACACGTCCACGTATAATCAATATAATCGTACCTTATCACGATTCGCAACACCGATTAATAGGACACTCCTTCCGTAACAATATTGTGTTTGAGCCAATCATCGAAAAGATTACTCATACTGTTCTAGTCTCAAAAGTTTAAGAGCCTCAATAGTTTTGGTCGGCGCGGTCGAGAGGTTGCTCGTTTCGACTCACGAATCGCGCAAGGAGTGGGTTTGAACGTTGCGTATGTGATATTATGTACTCGAATGACTTAGAGTTTATGTATTTATTTAATGGGAAAGTGCTGTGCGACAAGTGACAGTGAATCGTGATTCGAGGTGAAAATTTGTGGTTTTTTAAATGGTTTTAAAAAATGTTTAAGCTTGTGCGATGATTTGTATTTCATATAATATAGATGCTTTTTTATATTGTTGTATTATTATACAATGTTTATTCTTCGACAGGAAAATTGACTCATAAATAGTACTAAATTTTCGCATTCTCAGAAACCAGAAAGAAGTTCCCGTTAAAGAAATAACATTGAAAGCATATTTCAAGCTTTTCAATGCCAGTAACTAAACTTTACATTGATGTTAATATTAACATTATTTATTAACATTACTAATTGGAAATAAACTTATATTGTATGAATTAGATATGGTCTATACTTAAATATTTTCAGTAATGCATTATGCAGTTGAAGGATAATAAAATGTATACACTATAAATAATGCGCAATAACAAATAAAATGATGTCATATTCTTTGAACGGTGATTCCAAATAATTAAGTGGCCTATATCTATTACAGTTCCTGTCATATTTGCAAGCTTGTTGCACGTACAACCACCAAGGCGCCGACTTGTCCGAGGATTTGGAACCCTTCCTGAAAACGACAGCCGACGAGGTATCTTACACTACAACTCATTCAATAAACATTAAATGTAGTTACCAATAAAACTTTGTTAGTCATACTGTATGACTCTGTTAATGTACATAAGTACATAGAAAGCCAAAATACCTGTAATTTTTCGTCTAATTAGACACCTATACCTCCATCTCCTGGCGATCGCGTGTCTGAAAGCAATAGCGAAGTAACATCAAAAGAAATGTTAATTAATCATTAATCGCCACCAGATCAATTAGCGAATACGCAAAGAATTATAATTATTATTGTATACTAAACAATTCACTAACGATCGAATTGCAGATCGCAGTAATGCGTAACGACACAAAGGTATTGGACAAGGAGATGGAGAATCGTCACACGATCGTGAACAGTAAGGATACGGTATTGCCCAGTTGTGATACTAGCAAGGGGGTGGGGGAAAAAGAAGGGCTATTGAGCACACCGTGCCTGAAAAACCTGCCCAGAATGCAAGGGTATCTGTTCAAAAGGACGTCAAATGCTTTCAAGACGTGGAACCGACGGTGGTTCTATCTCTATGATAATCGACTTGTATATAGGTGAGTGAATCATGCTTTTATTGACACTTTTGTATGGATCAAACGTTGAAAGTCTTTCTTATGTGTGTGAATATTCGATAATACGATATGGCTTGTTACTCTATATATCTTATTTACATTTGAAGATAAAACTATATTTATTGCCTGCGGTAGAGCACTCTAAATAAAGATGATAGATGTTCCAAATGATCAAATATGTTATTTAATAGAAGAAATTTAATATGCAAGTTAGAACTTAGAGTTACCAGTGCATATGTATTTTCCATCTGCTTTTCCGATCGGTTTTATTAGGTAAAGTAGTAATATTTCTGTGGTATGCTGTATTTTTGTGATATTCGACCCGACCAGGGTCACCATTATCTCTTCTCGAGTGTGGGAAAGTGATGGCGCTAGCCTACCTATATATATAGCTGTCATTTTTCCACACAAGAGAATATAATACTGCTTTAAGACATCAAGGATTCGGACATAGGGTGCCTCGGCTTTTAAGTCTCCTCGTCCTTTAAGTGTCCTCGTCTTTTAAGTCTCCTCGTCTTTTAAGACTCCTCATTGGTATTTAAGTTTTTTTAAATAATCGAGGCTCTTTCTTTATGAATCTGAAACCAAAAGTATCCTATTTGCCTTCGTCCGTCACGCTTCAGCAAGAGCTAAGTGGGTCGTAAGGTATTGCGGTCAAGGACGTGTTAATTAATACGATTTGCACACTTTTTGCGCACATAATATTGACGTTTTATTCAATATTTTTAAAGTAAATTGAAAAATATCCTCTTTATTTGTAGGATTTGCAATATAACTATTAAAAGTTGTTTTTGGGTGATTACTATAGCTTATTTTACTAAAGTGGAGTCGGGTCGAATGATATTTTTTTTTCAATAAACATTAAATTCTGATTAATATTCAAGTTTATCTCATATATTTTCCCAAGGCCCAATTAATTTATCGAAGTTATTTATTGAATTTTATTGATGAGTAACTTTATCAATGTTGATAATTTTTTATCACAATTAAGCGTGGCAGGAAATAGGATTGCATATAATATAGTGTTTTGTTGATGGCATATCACTTACTCTTTTTATTTTGTTACTGCCTCTATGTACATATTTGCTAAGGGAACTTATAAGGACAAATGTTTAATAGTTATATTTTTGTGATAATGCACACTTTCGATTTGAGGTATAGAAAAAGAAGAAAAGTATAGAATGAATGAAATGTAGGAAAATATAAGCGTACTATAATAAGTTAATATTCACTTGGTCTCATAATATCATACTTATCCAGTTTTCACCCGCGTGAAATAGGGTTAAAAACAAAAGAAAATCACCTTTGTTTTTCAGGAATAACCCAGAATAATAGCCAACTGGTGAAAGAGTTAAAAAAAACATTAAACACAACATATCTTTCATTTGTCTTTCAGAAAAAGGACCGGCGAACTGAATGTGACGGTAATGGAGGAAGACTTAAGGCTGTGTACAGTTAAACCGGTGGTTGACGGCGAACGGCGGTATTGTTTCGAAGTGCTTTCACCGTCCAAGTGAGTTACTTTTGTAATGCGTTTGTACTAACAAAGATATTTGCATGTAAATATGTTGTGACACAATGTATAGAAGGCTATGACTGGGTACTGCGTAAATAGTATAAGTAGTTATATAAGTAGGTATGTGTTGTTGTATAATATAATTTCTATGTTAGATTTATAGATATCTTTTTAAAAATAGAACAATAAGAATGCTTTATGTTTTGGTTACTTAAGACTTCAAATTCAATTCAAGAATAAAATAATTTTCTTTTATGCAGTGCTACAGTAATAGGAACTAGGAATATTTATAATCGAATAGAGAAAATATTTAATTACGAAAATTTTTGATTTAAACTTCAGACACATTAGCAATAAATAGCATTGAGAGATAATTAATTTTATCAAACTTACCAGGAGTCACATGCTACAAGCGGATTCAGAAGAAATGCTAAATTCATGGATACAAGCGCTACAAAATGGTATAAGATCGGCCATCCAACAGGGACAGAGCAGGGACAACCCGGACTCGCAACTAGTGCTCGTGCCAGACGAATCTAGACCTAATAGCGATAGGAATATGAAAAAAGTTAGGTAAATGCACTAATACATAATAATAAATTACTAACAGTAATGACTTGAAGTATGTTCATGAGGCTTCAAATTTGTTACACGTTAAATTTTATCAGTTTGGCGCTAATTCGAAAATAAAATCCTATGTTGTGCAGTACTTTTGCGCAACAAACTAATTTCTTTTTGAACCTAACCGAACGAAGCTTCAACAAAACATGCTTACAAAATTGTTGCTTCTTCATATTTTATTCACACATACTTTAGTTTAATAAGTGTAAGATGTTTATTTTATTATAGTGTTTGATAAAATTGCAGAATATGGGAACAATTGCTAAGTATACCGGGTAACAACTACTGTTGTGACTGCGGTAGTCCGAACCCGCGATGGGCGAGCATTAATCTTGGAATAACACTTTGTATTGGTATGTTAATTGTTAAGTATACAAAATAAAGTAAAAATACGGAAAATACTCTTTTATTTCTAAGCTGTATATTAAAATAATGTATTTCAAATATTATTGATTTTTTTTCTCAAAATTTATCATATTTTTTTGAAAAAAGTTATTGCAAATAATAAAATACCGGTTATTAAACACGATTAAAATATTTTTTAGAATGTTCCGGAATACACCGTTCTCTCGGCGTGCACGTTAGTAAAGTGCGTTCACTCACTTTGGATGACTGGGAACCAGATATTATAAAGGTATTCATAATTTATTTTGTACATGAAAAACTGATAACACATTTATTAATTAATTATAATAGTTTTATAAATTATTTAATATTTATTTTGCAGGTAATGGCGGAACTGGGCAACAAGCTTGTGAATTTTATTTACGAAGCTAATACTGAAGGATCTACCATCGTCAGAGCTACTCCAGACTGTGAAACGTAAGTGATAAAATTTTATTTTTATACTTAACAATAAATCTTATAATATGTTCTATCTCCAAGCTCCAAGTTTATTGCTTTTACTAAATGAATGAATTATATTTTTTAAACAAAATAATACGATCACAAAATTACAACTTATTATTAGTATGCACATAAAAACTATTCTTACTTCGGCTTGGAGAGAAGTTAAATATGTAACTGTAAAAAGTAATATAATATGTAATCTACTAACTATAACGTTGATAATAATCTTGTTTTTCTTTAACACACAAATAATAAGTAATTGAATTGACAGGTCCGTGCGAGAACAATGGATTCGCGCGAAATACGTGAACCTATCATTTGTGCGCAACATCGTGAACTCGTGCGACGCGAAACCGGGCCCGCTGCAGAGCGGCCGCCGGTGGTCCGTGAGGCGGCCCAGACGAAGGTAAACCATTCACAAAACAAAAAATAAAATAAAAAATAAAAAATTGGTTGTTTGTAAAGTAGGTTTACGATCGAGATGTTTACGTGATAACGTCTTATTGGAGGCAGCGCTCGAGATGAGACGGGAGATCGGTCCGTCGCTCTCTCGTTATACCTGCGATCGTGCTCGTGAGGTTTTGGTGTGACACAAGTTTCTGAACATGTCACCCGACTAAAACGATTTTAAAAACGTTATCACGTTAAAAAATGTGTGCGTGTACTAGTGTACACACGTAAGAAGTGAAACTTCTTTATGACCTTATTTTTCAAAAAATAATTTACCATATGCAACTTTACAGAAATACGTCGAATCACACGTGGTAGGGATAGTAAAAAAATGGCGCGTAACGGAAAAATGTCACGCGTAACGAAAAAATGTTACACTAAATTTTTTTCCAACCCCGATAAAGAAGTTTCACTTCAACAAAGATTACTTGAAGTATTTTATCATCTATTGCTCTGATTGTCCTCAGAATATATAAGAGATCGCAGGGTAGCGGTAAGGTGTCCTTATATGGTTTATAAAACAATATATTTTAAATAGTTGGTGCATTTAATAAACACTTCATGATTGGAGAATAAGTACCTATGTGTGTTAGAATAGAAAATTTATTAGTATAAAAAATTCTGACGAGTATCGTTTAAATAGTGTACATATCAATAATATAATTATTAAAATAATTTTCTTCAAAAAATAAAACATTACTGCGTCCCTTATTCTTTCAATCATGAGTAAATGTACAATACTAAAAATAGTATGGTCTTTTTTTAGTCGTGATGAAAATAATAATAAATTATTACTTACAGGTTGCGTCCAGCACCCGCAGTCCCAGATACGATAAAAGATGAAAAGAGCGATGTAAATAGCAACTCAAGTGGTAAGTCTTATAATGCATTTTCTCTATACACAAAAAAATATTAATATACAATGTTATGAATGGTAGATTTATCTTAACTCTTGTCTCTTTGCAGTTATAATTACAAAATAATATTCTCGTTGAAGTTATTCACAAAATAGTTAACCAGTTATGGTTAACTATTTTGTGAATTTATTCTAATATTATAAAGCTGAAGAGTTTGTTTGTTTGAACGCGCTAATCTCAGGAAATACTGGTCCGATTTGAAAAATTCTTTCGGTGTTAGATAGCCCATTTATCGAGGAAGGCTATAGGCTATATATCCTTACGCTAAGACCAACAGGAGCGGAACCAGGCGGGTGAAACCGCGAAGCGCAGCTAGTATTATATGAGCAAAAAAAAATCGAAATACACATAACAAATATGGCAGATTTTAAAGAAGGTATTTTCAGAGTGAAACCATCATGTATGAATATTGAATATCTTTTTTTTTTTCAGTATCAGAAAGTTCGAGTAAGTCGGACGGCAGTCCAGTGCTGCTGATCGGAAAGGAGCTCGCCACAGACCGAGCGGTGGACCTCAGCCTGCCTTCAGACCATGACTCCACTGAAGGGGAGGATGACGATCTAGGTATTTACTTTAACTCACTCATGTCACAGAATACATAATAGTAGCTAAACGCTACAGAACGGACACTCTCCGCCTCCCGCCAAAATTAAACACTTACCTCACCCCGCGCGATCAGGCTAAAAATGGTCCACATTTTTCTACAGGGACGATACGCAACGAAGATTGATTGTGATTATCGTTTTTCGTAGAAAATGGTTAGATATTGTGCTGTTTACGGATGTACATATTTCACCAGAAAAACGCGAATTTTTTTTACGCTAGTCAAAAATGTGCCAACCATAAAGCGTTAACACACATATTTGCAGTCTCTACAGTGTGACTGTCAAAACGATAATTTTGTATGGAGTGTCCGGGGTGTGCTCATGTACGAATATTTATTTCTAATTATATTGGTTATGTAATTTGGTAGATTCCAGTGACTTTAAACTACTAATCACAAATAACATAATGTTACTATATTGCTAAGTTGTAAGATTTTTATAAGAGATAACTCATTGCATTCCTGCTTATGTACATTTTGAGGTTTTGTTATTCAATTAGACAAAAAAATTTGAGAAGTGGTGAATAAAAACTGAAAAGTGTTTTTTTTTATAGTTATATTTTAAATCTGGTTAGAAATATATAAATGTTTGTTAGAAATGGTTCCATGAGGATATAATATGGTTATTTGGTATAATTAAGATAATAAAGGGCAAATACTTTAATGTCTGTTTCCACGCTCATATTTAAAACGTGATAAATAGAAAAGAAATTCGTATACTCTGATTGTTAAATAATATCGTTCGTATGTTCATAGCAATTTATTCATAGCTGTGCCCCGCGGTTTTACCCGCTTTGCTCCGTTTCTGTTGGTCTGAGGGTGATGATATATTGCCTTATAACCTTCCTCGATAAATGGGCTATCTAACAGTGAAAGATTTTTTTAAATCGGATCAGTAGCTCCTGAGATTAGCGCGTTTAAACAAACAGACAAACAAACTCTTCAGCTTTATATTATTAGTATAGGTACATATGTTGTGTATTGTAAATTATGTATGTTTTTAAACAATATAGTCACTTTTGTCTCTCACGTATTGCAAAATTAAAATTATTTTGACTGCTTTTATATATGACTAGCTGCTCCGCGCGGTTTCACCCCCGTGGCTCCACTCCTGTGGGTCGCCACGCCTTTCTCGATAAATGAGCTATCTAACATCGAAAGAATTTTTCAAATCGGACCAGTAGTTCCCAAGATTAGCGCGTTCAAACAAATAAACAAACAAACTTTTCAGCTTTATAATATTAGTATAGATACATAAACATATTAATATATACATATAGGTACATACATAGTTTACGATATACAACGTATTATGTTGTGTATCGTAAACTATGTATGTTTTTAAACGATAAAGTTACTGTTGTCTTTCATGTTTAATTGCAAAATTAAAATTATTTTGACCGTTTTTATATATGATTGTAATATTATCACCCCACAGACGCGGAGGACATATCGTGCCTGTCCCCCGAGGCGGTACTGCACCGAGCGGCGCGCGCACACAACGTGTGTGTGATGCGCGGCGCGCTGGCGGCC
>CAJQZN010024456.1:0-10957 GCA_907164685.1 Colias eurytheme | reverse complement strand
GATAGCGACCGAAATACTTTACTAATCGAGTCTTTTTTTTTCTCTTACGCTTGAGTATGCTCAGGAATAGAACCCTTTCATTTTTCAGGGTCTGATTCGATGTGGTTTAATTGTTATTAAATAAACAAAAATAATAATTAATAAATATTTATTAAAAAAAATATGAGGCGTGCACTTTTGGATTTTCCAAATTATTGTATTTTGCTGCTAGAAACTTAGAACACATATTTCTTCCAAGCCACTGGTTGTGGGTTCGATCCCCACCCGGGGCAAATATTTGTGTAATGAACATAGATGTTTGCTCTGTGTCTGGGTGTTAATTATCTATACATATAAGTATTTACTTAAAATTGTATATGTATGTATATCAGCCATCTGGTTTCCATAATACAAGCGAAAGCTTAGTATGGGATCAGATCGTGCCGTGTGTGAAAATAGTCCCGAAATATTTATTTATTATCTATATTAATTTCATAAAAAAGCCTTTAACCTATTTTAGGTACCAGGCGAACAGAAACATGAGCAGGTTATAAACCCACTGGCATAGGTACCTATATTACTCACGCACATGTCATTTCTCCCTCACAACTTGTGACGCACAGCGTACTCCAAATGACCACGGGCGCGTAATAGTCCATTCAGAGGTCATATGCTGATCATTTTCTATTTTGAGTATATTTGTTCATATCAAGAAATTGCCTATTATGATATTTATATCATGACTTTTATTATTGAATGGTTCCCTAAACTTTAAATCAATACCTACTATGTAAGCTTAAATTATGAGCTCATAATTATTTTATTTGTAAATCAAATATAAAGAATATTTAAGAGAGTATTAAGTACCAAAATCAGAGTTAATTGACTGCGATTGTGAGATTGAAACTTACCTATTATTAAAATAATTGCAAAAATAGAAAAGAGCAATTTATAACACCATTTCAAAAGGATCAAAAGACTATCATACAGTGGATTTGAAGCGACGCGACGGTGCGTGTAGTGAAATATTTTGAGTTCCGACACTCAATCAATTTTGTATTGAATTTGCATGAAGCCTGCACGGCACATGTCAATATGCAATTTGTATGACGAATATGGCATCTTTGCGAGAACCTTTGTTTGTAACTTTCAAGTATGGAATTTATTGTTTCATACTTTAAACATTCACGATTATTATCTCTAATCGAATAGAATTTTCAGAAATAACTCGTGGAGCTTAAATGAATTTAAAGTACTGTGGCTAATAATAGGAAAATAACATGCAAAAGAAAATGTTTATACCTAACCATATTTAAAAGATGTTCAGTTTGTTAGGGCACATACATAATATTGTCAGCGAGTCGACGTATTTTTCTATGTCCCTCTAGATTTCAAAACAAAATCGCGTTAATTCATTAACTTTTATATTAGTAAATCTATATATTATACTAATTATTTTAAGTTTCCGCCTAAAATTTATTATATTTCTATGTTCGAATGATGGGTAAGAGTGGGGAACGTCACAGAAACTTTGAAATGTAAATCTCCCCTCTCCTCCAACGTAAAACACTACAAAACGTTCCTAATGAAAGAACGATAAAGCACAAATGCACTGCTGTTAACATTTTAAAAAATTCATCAGTTTAAATGCGATATCATTACTACGGATTGCTACACTCAGCTCCGGGTCGAGAGGGCACAATCCAACTCTATTATTTGCGTATTAGCTTCATCGTTTAAAAGTTGGAAATTATAGTGCTGTATAAGTTTAAACGAATCGTTGATAGGTAGGTCAAGCGTTAAACTGTAATCGTTTTATGTGATATATTGACTTAAATATTTTGAAGGTCTTTAAAACTTTATAATTTCTCTATTAGTAAAAATTATTAATTATGCACGTTAAAACTATGCTAGATAAAACATTTATTATACTGCAGACAATCTCAATTTTGTTTTATTTACTTCAACGTTTTAATTAATTTTCGCAATTAATAGAAAATCTCGATCTTTGTTTTTTTGTCACCATTGTATAAAATCGGCCCAATTAGTACCTTCCCAGTGCTGGGAGTTTTATATGAAGTACTCCCAACATCCTATTAGAATATTCCTATATCTAGTTCAAGTATTCAACAATCAAAGGGGTTAAAAGTTTTCTACTTCGTACAACGTCCTCTATAATAATGTAAGCTTTTATGTATCGAAAGTTATTTAATACATTGCCAAGTTTTCAAAAAACAAAGAAATATTAATTCAACGAAACATTTTGAAATAACATTACAAAACGTCAAATTAGCGTTAAATAAAACGGAAACCGTTATATGAAACCACACATTATTTTATAGTAGAAGCATTATTCAAATAGTTCTTATGACCTGCCAGGATTTAAGCGGGTTATAGTAATGGCAAGCAAAAATGTGTTTTGTTGGTTCATAAATTGAGTCGACATAACATAGGTATTAAATATGCGGTTTTCTATGAAATAAGCACTGTAAACTCGACAGCGGATTGACTTGCAATGTGGGCATTATGATTGACTACAAAATGGATTACGCTTATGTAATTTTAGGATCAAAACAGTCGCTTAATTCGTTAACTAAATGATGTGATCTAGTTAATAGAGTTAAATGCTGATATGTGGCATGTGAGTGGTTGGGTTCAAGAGGATATCTAAAATACGACGGCAAGATTTTGGAGTAAATTGTAAGAAAATCTTAGGACAATCATGTTTTTGTTGCTACCGCCGAGATTACCTTCACCAACTACGAAAAGGTTGTTCTGTTAAATTCTATAGATGTACATTTCTAATTAGCAAAATAATATTTTAGTGTTTTATGCCAGAAAATTATTTTATAAGGATGCTTAAGCTTCAAACGCAGCATAAAAAAATACATTTCAATGACATATTATGATAAACATTTTTGTACACACTAGATATTACAACGATAGGTACTAATGCTTCGAGAAAATTCGATTAATCCCCATCAATTTTAAAAATCGGGTCTGAAACTAAAGGTAATTGGAGGTATTGAGCGCTTCGCAAATTTCAACTGGCAAACTCCATTTGCAGTTTGTTTTGACAGAAATTTTTAACTGTTTGTGCGCTGAGTGTTCTCGCTTTTTGCGATGTTTTCAATTTTAACTGCAAATAAAGCTCCGATAGGGGCCTGGCTGGATAGCTGATTGTCGAGTTCAAAATGTCAAAGTTCCATGCATTTTATACATTCGTTAAGTGATTGCTGAAAAACGATTGAATTAAAACACTTTGAAAAAGTAACATATTCTAGTGAGCTTTGAACGTGAGAAGTATTTATTTTTGTAAAAAAGAACTACCAATTTCAATGTTCCTTCTACGGTTTTCTATCCTAATTAAATTGAGTAACTAATTATGATATTGATTATGTTTGAAATGGTTGAGTTTTTGAAATGACGGTCATAAGAGATAACAAAACTCATCAACTTACTTTCAGCGTTGTATAAATATAACTCACTACAGGAAGACTACAAAACCAATACAGATTTATTCAAATACTAAAGATCTCTAATAAATAAAACGAGTTAATACAATTCAATTTTACAAAAGCCCCTGAACGGAGATTTCGTTTGCAGTCTTTGTACATTAATTAAAAGAGTGTTCGTCTCTAATCTTTAAATAATATTCAACTAGTATTTTCTCTCTGTAATTATTAATATATACAATAGAGATTTTATGCCTAATGTAGCTATGGATATTTGCTTTTAAATAAGTATGGGATTATAACACTTTTTTTTACTGTATTCCCAAAATAGGATTGTAGAGGGAATAAGTTATTTATTTCCCTATTCTTAGTTACCTAAATTAATTATATAACACATGAATCAAATTGGAGGATTATAGACTGTATTCAATACAGTTAACTTGTATTTGTACTGAATACACCCAGTGACCACAAGCAACCTCTTCATTTTAACAACTTTCACCTGCGTTCACTGAAAATATACTGAAGTACTGAACACCTGAATATCTCAAGAACTTACATAACGATAATGTTTTATTTTATTGTATTCAGGTTTTAAATTTAGCCCTACATTATCATCTTGTGCTAAATAATGATTGTGCATGTTATAGTGATAGTAAGGTATATTAAAATAGAACTTACACTTTTTGGTTAAACTCAAACATAAACTCGGATATTTTATACTATGTTATTTATAGTTAACTACTAACTATAACTTATATTGATTTACATCTATAGTCAAATTGAAATGGTATACCTATAAAGCATGAATTAGAATCACACTAATTGTTGCTCTACACAATTCAACAATCAATTACCATAATAATTAAGTGTACCTATCTATCCATGTAGACTGAAAAATAATAGCTCATTTACTTCATTTTAAACGTCAAGTTTGCATACAATTACGCATATCATAAGAAATATTCATCCATTCATCCATCCATAAAATGACCTCATAAGCAGCATATATATTTATATATTTCACATATTGTAGGTACTGCGCGAGTCATTCGTTACTAATGAGTTGCACTGACTTCTGCATCAGAGACGCACTTAAGGGCCCCGGTATTTAAACCTTAATAATAGTATGAAAAATTGTGAGTAAGAATGTTTTTCTGTTTTAGAATGGTTGATCGTATTTGTATGAAATTTGGCACAAATATAGAAAGAGATATAGATGGTTTTAATTTTTATATAGTCTACTTGTAACTGGGATATTACGAAAGTAGAACCGCTGACAGGAGCTGACAGGGTGATAAATATTGAATTCTTATATTTATATTTATAAATTTAAGTTTATGTTGTTCAACGAGTTTAATTATATGTTAAAGGTACTAATGGTCTTAAGAAAAACAAATAGTAGATCAATTTTCTGCCTTTCAGTTTTATTTAAATTTAATAGCTGCGTGATCAAGGGCCCTAGATGCGAAAATTCGCTCCTGCCGACTCACTGAACTTTTAAAGTGGCTTCGTCATAAGTCTAGCGAGATACAGATTAAAAATATGCCATATTTTAAAAGAGTTTTTATACCTAACGAAGGCATATAACTTTTGGATTTAGAATATAGGAAATGAGCGTTTTGAGCGCTACTATTTGATGAGCGCTATTTAGTTTTTTATTGAAGATGAAATGAAAAGTTAATCCTTTCCTTGTGAGTGAATTTATGAAGAAAATTTTCTATTTAGGCCTAAATGATCTATTGAGATTGGTACTCTTTGAATCTTGAATGTATCTTAATCATAATTTGTATGAGTTTTATTTTATCTGTGAGAGTATAGAGTCATTTTTGGAGATATTGTGCTTCATGGATAAAACCTAGATAATATTTTTTTATACTAATTGTAAGTCTTCTATACTATTTTATAGGTATGATAGCTGATAGATGATCAAGGGTCCTATGCGAAAATTCTATGTATAATTCTGTAAATCTGTACCGAGATCGACCGAGTTCGAAGAAGAAACAATTAAGAATAAACAGACCAAACTATTTTTTTATAGTTTCCAATGTAAGTAAAAGTGTAATTATTTGGAGGGAAATGTATCAAGATGCCCGATAACAGAACTCTGTGCCAGACACGACCATTATCACTCGTTTTACAACAGATTTGGCTCACACTGGAAGCCGTTTAAAATGCGATTTTCCGCCTCCGAGCACATGTCATTTTGTTAGATTTTGGCGTAGATTTGCTGATAAAAATGCCTCTTGAATTGAGTTTAGATATTTTTAATATTGAAACGTTAAGTTATTTATATGCTTAATTTTAGTTACATCGATGATTTACCCTTGGTACCCTTTTATTATCACGTTCTCTCATACAAATTTAAATAAGTAAAATACTTATAAACATATCTCAGAATTTGACTAACTTTCTAAGACATTGTCGTGCAACTGTGGTATTTACTTATGCATTATTCATTCGTATTCAATAGAATTTAAACTCAAGAGTGAACGAAATACAAACTATTGTTGTACAACCGAGTAAATCTTTAAATAACGATGGATTGAAATGTTTACACAAGAATATTTAATCATAACCGAGTCGGTTGGATTTTTTTTATTTTTATTCAGAGTGCTGTTCGCTGCGACAGCTTTAGTTTATTTATCTTTCCTTTTAACAATGGTTTGTAATATTCTTCTATTTCTCTTTTCAGTCATTCATTTCGAGATTGATTGAATGAATCTGGTGCTGACTGCTGACATAACTGCAATGTAGGTACAGGCAGTGTTTGCTAGAGTTTTATTACTCGAAGTAAAGCTTTTGTTGACCTAGTATTTTTGTTCTTTAAAATATTCTAGTGTCATGATGTTCTATAAGTTATCATAATTCTGAAATTGAAGCCAGCTGCAGCGCCTCAATAGGATAATTTCGAATTGCACTTCTCCAATGTCCGAAAATGATACTTGATATCTTCCAGATTAATTTAAGACCAACGAGGGATATATTCCAAGCTAACCCATAAGCTAGCTAGAAAAGCCTAGTACTTTATGGCGTGATAGTAGAATGTAAAGTATAAAGCGGCTAAATAAAATGGTACCTTTATTGGATCACTTCGTTGTTCCGCCAGACCATCCGCCGGTGCATCCGTCCATCTATTCGCTTTTTTATTCACTACTTTTGAAACTTTTCATTATTCCCGGGTTCTATCGCTAGACTCATATTTCAAAAATTTTCACGTGTAATTATCGTTTATGTTCATAGGTACCTGCTACATGTTCCATTGAAACGATTGTACAATTTGAAGAATAATCATTTTAATTTATACGTAATAAATATTTATTTATTTTTATTTATGACAATTCATTGTACATATAACAGGAATTTAAAATAAATGAATACATAAAATTGGAAAGTGTACAATAGGCGGCCTTATTGTTTAAAAGCAATCTCTTCCAGGCAACCATAAAAAGAAAGGACATGTAAGACATTGGTAAATATTTCGAGTTCATAATCCGAACGCAAAATTTTCTTTCAAGCTTTTTTTTGTATATGCAATTTGTGCGCATTAATGATATCAATAAAAGTCTAATTAATTATTTTAAAAAATGTGTTAATCAAGAAAATTTAAATGAGCGTAAAAAAAATAAAAACACTATTTTATTTCAGCCTAGCTATGAAACCTATAAACACGACAATACGGTTTACAACGAGCGTGATCACCCACCTCACTTCTGCCTATGACATTAAACATACTCGCATTAATATAAGTTTCACAATATTATCAAAACGTTTTAATTATGCCCTACATATGTACGTACACCTTGCATATTTTAGTCTAACCTCTTCTAATGGCAGGTAATAACATTTTATACTAAGACTGTAAGCAGTCGAACTATTACATACCGATTTTATTTTCATGTTCGCTAAAACCCAAAACGTTCGTGAGGTAAATTATTCATATTATATCCGAAATGCCAGTCCCTAATGAGTGCTTTCTGTGTTTTATTGCCCGATCGCGTATTAAGTTATAAAATTGAAGTTTAGTATTGTGATGGTATGCGGTGGTGTTGAATTGAAATTTAATTCAGATTAAATGACTTGAAAATTTAATGAATGTTTGTAAAGTTTGATGCAATTTTTTTATTTCATTTGGTTTTGGGTCATTAGCATTATAAGCATAATGTCGTATGTTTCGTTCAATTAAATTCCTATAAAATAACTTTTGATGGAATTTAAAAAATCTTTTTTTGGTACACTTACAAATTGAGTGCACTCGGTGGTGAGGAGAAATCGATTTGTTCCGCTTGGAACGTATACTGAAGATCCTGTCAAAGCATATTAACTCTGACAGTTTTATATCGATGTAACGGAAACCGTTAACATTGATAAAAATATCAAGGTCAGGGAAATGCGAAACAATCGAAAGTTGCGTGTTCGGCAAGCTCACGAACGCCTCCTGTCTGCTTCCCGCAGTGGTGGCACAAATATTATGGTAATATTTGGTAAACGGACGTGCAAAATCAGTGGAGGCATCATATTGTGGCGTGCACTTCGATCGTCAAGCAAGGCGCGGAGGAAACGTCAGAAAAATCGAATTTCCATGCCGGCAGTCGAGGTTGAGGCGGCGCGGCGCGAGCACCGCGCACACAGCGCCCGCGCGCGCCCTACTGCCCGTGCAGTCCACGACGCCGCGTCCCGCGAGCACAACCTTCCAAATTCAAAATTCGAACTGTCAAACTTCGAAAAAAGTTCTCAACGGCCAGTGCTCGGTTGAATTATTTTTAAAAGTGAGCTAATTAACAGATTATGGGTTTGGCAACGACCGCCCTTATCGCGGGTCAACTTTTCGACCGACTTTTTGTGTTGTTTCTATTAAAAGGTGACGTCATTGTTGAGGGTAATTTGTCAAATAAAAATAATATTGCGAATAATAATTGAATAAAGTTAATTGCACTGTCTCACACGTGTAAATATAAATTATGTATCTACCTACGAATGAAGGACTTTGTAGATTACTTTCGATTATAAACTATTGATTTTATATATGCGGATGTAGTTGTGGTTCTTAGACTTTTAGTGTAAACAAAGTTTATTTTTAATATATACTATTAATGATTCCACTATGTCTCTTATAGTGTATTTTAATAAGTTATATGATGTGTAATAATTTATTAATATCAGTGTACGATATAAATTACTAATACCAATACCTACGTATTATTTTTTTATAAAAATATCCAAAAGAATATATTGTATCCGTGAATATTGTTTAATATACTTTGAATTCTCAAGTATGGAAATAGTTAATTGATAAATCTATCTATTAAAAAAACGGAGAAAATATCACCTACCATAGATATAAAATATTTATTTCATACATAAGTAATATTCATACTGAAAGTTTAAAATTATGTGCTACGAATAGGCATTGTATAATTTATTCATCGTTCAAAGAATTCAACTTATATTGAATACAAATAAAAACTTTGCAGCCATATTGAATTTCCTTAAAACTTTACTGAAAACAAGAACTAAGTTTCATAGATCAGATTTCAATGATTTTATTCAGTTATAATTTTTAAGGATTAGTCACAAAGTACCTAAACTAATTATTTGTAAAGTAATATTCATGAAGGTTTATTACTATTTTTAAATAATTTTAATATAAAATATTACTAGGTACATCGTAGGAATTGTGTGATTTCATACTTTTAAATTTATAGAGGAAAACATTACATAGTTTTAAAGTATTGTATAAAAATATGATAGATGTAATAGATAAAAAAATGTATACAGGCTCGTTTTAAAATTGTTTAAAAGCTAACTTTCATGTGTTACCAGTTACGAAGTGTATAGACTATAAATTTAATTTGAAATAAGAATTATCCTTTTTTATTATTCTTCTTTTGTCTGTGACAGAAGATTGTGAGGTTTCTTAGTGGGTTTCTTGCAATATGGAATATCGTTTTGGATTTAAAAGTGTATCTTGGATTTCTTGAACCAGGTCAGTATCAGTCACATTTGACTTTTTAATATTCTCTTTATTTTTACAATTATTTTAAATTAACCATCAGTAAGCTTATTATAAAGCTTTTATAAAGTTCTGTCTTATTGTGTACGAAACAGATACTTTATGGTTGTTTCACTAATCAATCTTTATTTTGGGCCTAATATAGTTTGAGCTTTCTATTCAGAATGAGACTTGTTGTTATTACTTTTACTAGATATAGAACCCAGGAATTCTTGATCGTAATGCACATAATCCGTCACTGCACCTGAGTTACCCGTAGCATAAAAATAGCAACTTTCCTAGAAAAAAGCACCCTTGTAAACAAACATTCTGCTAGTATTACATGAATTGTATACAATTGAATCCATTTTGTAAACATTGTTATAAATTGTGTAAACTTTAGTACGGTAATTTATTTACAATTGTCGCTATGGGTTAGCAATCTATCGATCAACGATGACCAATTACTAACGATACTACGTTGTCTTTAAGCAGATAGTAGTTTTAATGTTCACTTTGATACTTTTATTTAGTTACCTATATTGAAATATAGAGTTTTACAATCCTAGCGATTAAGCTGGTAGGTAAATAGAGCAATAAAATGATAAAGTTGAGTTTTCATAAACACAATATCTTGATTTTTACACAATGTTTAACGTGTGTACAAGCAATTAACTTTGTCTCCTCTTGAAGCATTAGATCGGTTTTCAGATCATTGCAATTAGTGTATATTAACGGAAACTTGAATATTTGTGTCTTATACAAAGCCTCCTTTTAACCCTCTATCGGAATATTCGTCTTATCTTCTCTTAAATATTCTAGCAGATTTTCTAGATACAAATAGTATTACGCTTACCAAGAAGGGTGCTAAAAACAATATTTAAAAAATGTTTCACATTCAATTGAAGTGATAAATTAAAACTCAACCAGCTTATCTGGATGCTATTTAATTCGAAGTGAACAATAATTTAATATCGCTTGTTTGTCAGGTTCGCATTAAATTTAATTGTGTTTCGGATAGAGCAAGCTATGCTTTGTCACATGTTTAATTTAGAGTTAATTTCATTGTTAACAGTCGCTCTGCTAAATGCAATAACAAAAGTTTATTATGTCACTAGCTGCGCTCCGCGGTTTCATCCGCGTGGCTCCGCTCCTATAGGTCTTAGCGTGATGATTTATAGCCTATATAGTCCATTGAATAAAAAGTTCTAGAGTGCGTGAGTTAGTAACGTAAGATGTTTCTTCGGAAACATGTCAAGAGTCCCTAGGTAATAAACATACTAAAACCCCGGGCCACTAGGAGGAGCCCCGGAGTGGGGGGAGGGGGGAAATGGGTCTATTTTTTCATTTTTCGCTTAAATCTCAAAAAACGGTACATGTTAGAGAAAAACTTTCAAGGAAAAGTTGAAAGGCCATAAAATTATCTACAAGTTGTACCTGAATCATTTTTTCCTATATCCTACCGTTTCTGAGTTATACGCAGTGAAACATGATTTTGGCTCAAACAATTTCCACATCAATCGATCAAAAA
>CAJQZN010024455.1:0-10413 GCA_907164685.1 Colias eurytheme | reverse complement strand
AGCGTAGCGTTCAATAGAATAGACTACGAATGTATGAGATTGACGTAGGCTGTAGATACGTTTATCTACAGCTTACGTCAATCTCATACATTCGTAGTCTATTCTATTGAACGCTTCGCTAACAGAAAGCCACTTGACTAGGGGGGCAGCTTTTGTTTAATTTCACGTTACTTTAACATGTAGCAGAGGCATTAAACCTTAATTTATAAGTACTATAGGTAGATAAGATATTATAAAATAACCTAAATCGTAAAAAAAATTATCTTACGTTATCCATAGCTGTACTAACAATCAATACTTACCCTTCTAATTTGTCAACCCTAAACGAATCAGAACCGGCTAGATTAAATAAACATACAGATTACATATCAATTTCATAACCTCATCACGGGGCTATTACCCGCGTTTTTCCGACAGATGCCTGTTACACATTATTCGAGAAGGGCTGAAAATGGCGGTATAATAATGACAAATGATGCCGTGTTGTGGCGCGTCATGGTCGAGTTTTCGGATGAAATTGTTTCGCGGGGAGCGTGAAAAATGTTTGGCACGTGTGAAGTGGCTAATCTCGATACCCATCAAGATAATTTAAACATCACAGTATAGGACAGTTCCAAGTGACAGCAGAAGACTCCGGAGTTACAATGATATCTAAAAGCAGTATTAATTCCAACGGGGAAATCGTAGAGCTATATACTTATATAGGTCATTATTTTCCCACTCTGGAAATAACACTGCTTTAAGATATGGCAACCCCGCTGGTTATACAAATATCTTGTTAAGTATTAAATTTTATTTTACGTTAATACATTTTATGCATTAATACTTTCGGTGAAAATAAAAGTTTCGATACAAAACCACAATAAAAAACATTTCTATTCAACTTTTAAACTGATAGCAAAAAGCACTATTTAAAATAAAAATTACGGTTGCAATCAGCTTCCCAATTTTAAAATTACAATTTTAAAATTACAAACACTTCAAGACCTATTTACCTACCTTAACCATCCTATATAAAACAGTTTGTCAAACGTCACTCCCTGAAGACCAGTCACCACTCTGTCAAACGTCACCTAACAGGTGCGTCACCTACAGCGTCACTGAATTACGTGGTGACGCTAATAAAGCTGGTTCTGTACATTAGTGTACACGCGTCTCACAAATTAATCAAAGAGAAATATTCATGCCGACACATGCCATGAAATGATAATGAACCCGTATTGATGTGGTTTATGCGGTGAGAGGTAGCGGTAGAGTAGGTTTAATAAAAAAATAAAATAAAAAAAATAAAATAACATTTAGTTGGACATTTTTATGATTCGTAGAATATGATATTAGATAGCAGTATTGTAGGTAAGTAAATATTTTATAATTCGTTAGTTTTCAAGACAAAAAATATAAAGCAAAATAAAGTGCCTTTGATAGAAAAGCAGCAAGTTATCTGACCCTCTCTTTTTAGAGCAAATAAACTCTACATTGAATTATACATAAAAATCAGCAATTATTACAACAATTATTTTTACTAAACTGTAAAGTGCTAAACTCTTTATTCTCCCATCCAAAATATACGAAACGCAAATTTTAAAGTGTTTTAACCAAATTAGCTTCTTATTATACACTAGCTTCCGCCCACGACTTTGTACATGCATCCCCGTTTTTCCCCGTTCCCGCTAGAATTTTGGGAAATCCTTTCTTAGCGGATGCCTACGCCCTAACATCTACCTGCATGCCAAATTTCAGCCCGATACGTCCAGTGGTTTGGGCTGTACGTTGATAGATCACTATATCAGTCACCTTTGAGTTTTATATATTTAGATATATAATATGTAATACACTACTACACTCCGAACGATTTTTATCGAAATCAACCCTGAATCTACAATCTATCTACATTTGTAGTACATATATTATGTATAAGTATTCAGTAACTATCATTGGCGGTGAAATTTACACCAAATTTTCAAAACGCTATCGCTCATAACTTGTTATCCATCCACTCTTGGGACTAGATACGGGATGCGTAAAACAATATGGTTTACATCGGAATGCCTTTGTCTGCAAGAACAATTAGTATAGAGAAATAGCTCTGACCCGCTCCAATATTATATATATTTACCCGATATCATGTAGTCTGTTCGTGTCACACCTTGCACAAAGGATGATCATTAGGATTTGGTATATACGGAGGTAAATTTGCTTTTTGCGGACCTCGTTATCGAATATAGAAAATTTTGTTTTAGAACTCAATGCGTAATGTAATAGTATATTTCATTAATTAAATTTTTTATTTAAGCTAAAAAATTATCGACAAAATCAAAATATTTGAGACGCATCTTAGAATAATTAGGATGAAACACTTCAAAATATAACACCATAAATGCAATTACAAAATAGATTCAAATTATATCCAATAATGTATTGGGAATTATTGAAACAGATTTTTAAACAAATATAAATAAAATATCTTTAGCTAGCTAGCTCATTTACAAAAGAAAATTGAACTTCACCAAAGCTTTTTCCACGTACAATAATCACAACAAACGTCACGGTATCAAGGTAGTTAATGTCTTAGCATTTAGCGAATCGTTAATATTCTCTTCATAACGTAACACGTCAAAATTGTTCATAAACCATCTGAATAATATATGAGGTGTGAAATTAATAGAAGTACTGGGGATTAGCTTTGTTACTTGAGATGTAATACTGTTATAATGTTTTGATATTGTTGAAATAATTGTATATTGAAACACAACTTGTGGATGCTGATAAATTAACTTTATTTTTATAATACTTTATTACAATCTACATTGTGCGAACACGACATTAGAACAGGAACCCCGGAGAAAAGGAGGAGGGCAAAGACAATTGCAGTTTTAAGTGATACCATACAGACTATACAATAACCAAAATACAGATTATAATATTTGTCTATTACAACAGATATACATAGATATATTATTGCACTAATGTTGAAGACAGACTGAATTAAATGCTAGTAGAAGTATGTTATTTTTATAACAATACTAGCTGCCCATGCAAACGGTGTTCTGCCCTAATCCAAATTCTAAATTAGTAGAGTGAAAAAAAATGTTTTCAGACACATCCTCCTTCACACCCAGACCTGACCGATATGCACACAAAAAGTTCATGAAGACTACAAACAACACGACACGACAATTTTATATGAGGGAATCTAACACGTAAAGTATTAAAAAGTTATAACTATCAAATGCGCGAACTATGAAAACTGGAGTAGATGAATTAATTCAGAAAGTCCATATTTATCACAAATACTTTTACAGAAGAATTTGTAAATTATTTTTAACCGACTTCAAAAAAGGAGGAGGTTATCAATTCGGCCTGTATATTTTTTTTACTATTTCTCATCTGCTCTATTAAGGATGGAAGGCGTTATTAGATCAGTCTGCTCTGATTTAATAAAATAATAGGGTTCAGCTATTAAAGGCTCTACTTTTTGTATGACAATGCATTTAAAATTATCTATACATATCTATACTTAATATTATAAAGCTGAAGAGTTTGTTTGTTTGAACGATCTCAGGAACTACTGGTCCGATTTGAAAAATTCTTTCGGTGTTAGATAGCCCATTTACCGAGGAAGGCTATAGGCTATAATATATCATCACGCTAAGACTAACAAGAGCCGAGCCACGCAGGTGAAACCGCGGGGCGCGGCTAGTATAGTATATTTTTGTTTCCAAACTTACTGTTCTTTTACTGTCTTCTTAACTGATTCGAAAAAAAAATAGAGCTCACAATACTGTAGGTAGGTATAGTATTAAATTGAAAACCTACACTATCATAATATTTAATTACAATCTCATCACGAATGTAATCCTGCATTTAATCAGTCGGGTAATTGAGAATACCTGTCAGAGCTGTAAAGTGCTTTGAAACCTAAGTCTTAGTTCTATAGAATGTACAAAATCTAAGCATCGTTATGTGATTGTGTGTCTTGTAATGTAAATAAATGATTTGATTTATATGTGTATTGTGTGTATTATTCTTCACGTGTAGAGCTTTAAGATTTTTCTATAAATCTATAAAAAGTAAAAACGTATGCATTTATTACTAGAGATGTAAATTAGGGCGATATCATTAAACACAACAAGTGATAACAGCAATATTCAATAAAGAAATAAAATATTTATTCAACTCCATATTTACTATTAAATATTAATAATTTGACTCTTTTATTTGAAGCAAACACTACTAAGTAACTTAAAAAAACTTTACTGTGTTTCTATTCAACCTATTCAAAAAAGGAGGAGATTCTAAATTCGACTGTATATTATTTATACACACATGAATGACATTTTATGGCATTTCCAATAAATAAATCTCGATTTAAATCCTTTAAAACTCTGTATTCCTTAGCCTATTGAAAATCTTATTTTTCCCAATACAAACAGCACTTGACCGGTTTTTATTTACCTAATCTGGTTTGAGAGTGAACGCAAACTGAATTTCAAATACAAATAGCATATGATTTGCTTGTCAAATGTTTGCGATGGACACACGGTTATTTGTTATGGATATTGTGAATATATTGGTGTATTTTTAAAAAGGAAAACATTTTGTATGGGGTGTGTGTAGAGATAATAACGATAGATGGTGCAAAATGAGTTTGGCTTATCTATAACTAGCTTACCGCCCGCGGCTTCGCCCGCTTTGATTTAAACCTAATAAATTATATACTAAAACCTTCCTCTTGAATCATTCTATCTATTAAAGAAAACCGCATCAAAATCCGTTGCGTAGTTTTAAAGATTTAAGCATACAAAGGGACATAGGGACAGAGAAAGCGACTTTGTTTTATACTATGTTGTGAGGTTGGAAAAATTATATCTAATATAAAAAGTGATTATAAGTAAGGTTCATTTTTACGTCAAAACAGCTCTCTTGATGAACTTTATAAAAGAGAACGACGAAGACTGTTAATTATAATATAGTAATATTACTTCTTACCAATTTTGTTGTCGTGATAAAAACATTTGTCAAATATGGGCCAAGGTTTTAGTTAAATGCATTAATTTTCGATTTAATGTATTAGAATATGGAATTGTTTATGTACTAATAACTATAGATAAATAAATGAATAAACTATAGATAAAAAAATGTTCTTTCTTTCTTTAATTCTAAATATTTAGGTTTAAAAATCTAAATTGATAGTAAAGCTTAGTTCCAAACTAAAACCTCATTCACTAAGCGATTTATTGAAAAACTACGGATTTTCCGCTCAAAAGCACCTCATATACGGTTTGAAATGTTCACTTCATTAGTGCATTACAGGCTTAGCAGTTGAGAACTGATATCCAGTATAACTTGACCCCTCAACCCTCTTGAGGCCTTTGCGAATTGTGATTAATATGAAGGGAGAGCGCAGGTCAACGTACACTGGTCATACTTTGACGATTTTACAACCTTTCACGTATTATTTTAACCATTTTCCCGCGCATTTTCCGATTGATTTTAATTTGGCTTCGGCTCAAAGCGGGTTACTTAATGCTTTTATGTGGATTCTTAAAACATTTTCAGTTATGATCGAATATAATTAAATGGAGGCTTTTTTGGAGAGCTTTTTTAATTACTGATTTATTTTAAGCTTTCGATGAAACTAGCGAACGCGCTTTTGCTGTGTTTGTTTTATACAATCATTATAAGGAAATGAAGTATGAACTGTATATTATATTTATTGCTAGATCTCGGCCCGCGGCTTCGCCCGCGTACGACAGGAACCGCATAGGTCTTATTATCGTATATTATATAGGTCGCGTATTTGTGGGATTTCGATAAACTATTATAATATGTAATTTCTCTCTCTATCTATCAATCGTTTAGTGGTTGCAGCGTGAAGTAGATACAGACAGATAGAGTTACTTTCAACTCATGAAATTATTGTATTGTCATCGATACTAAGTGTACAGATTAAATTTAAAAGTAACTTAAGTTTAAATGGGTCAAAATCTAAGGGAGTCGGTTACATACAAACATACAGGTGAAGCTATAAAATATGTAAGCATGTCAATATTAATCATAGTAAACAGAGGTAGTAAGAGCATTTAACTATAAATATCCTGTTATTTAATAACTTTATTTGCAGAATACAATGGAAACAAAGATAGTTTACTCTGATACGTTATTGCGTGATCTTTACTCCAGGATAATGGGAATCGGACTTACTGCGTAGAATACGTGTTTGTAAAATTTTCAACAGCCCCTACTATTTATTGTCGAGTTATACTAATTTTAATATACCTAGTACCTACTAGAATATTTAAGTGATGATTAGAGATGGCTCTGTAGCCATAAGGTCGCCCATTGTGCAATTTATGTGTATTCTATTTTATGTAATGTCTGTAATTTGGTGTGTACAATAAAGTTCTCATTCATTCATAAGTGCATGCATTCTTCATACCTATGAAGAATGCATGCACTTAAATATTTTTTATGATTTTATGATCAAATACATATCCAGGCATATCAAGCCTTTTTAATCGATGAACAATTATTTAAATATTAAGTAACTAGCTGTTGCCCGCGACTTCGTCCGCGATTACGTCGTTTTTCGTCATTCGTCGTTTAAAAAAAATACGTGACACTTTATTTTTGAATGTTCTTAATTGTCTCTTATAAAAATTAACTAAGTACATTAAAATTGAATACTCTGATAAGAAAATCTTAAAATCGGAGGACATCGAAAATCTGAGGAAAACATGAGTGAATTTGATTTAAATCCTACATTACTTAGTAATTCAAATAATAATCTAAATTAAATGTAGATTAACAGTTTGAGCGCATCATTATACAATATGTACCTACGTATTAAATTACGTTAGTTTACATAGTAATTTTACTAAAAACACGATGACTTTCTTTCGCGCTCGGTACAACAAACTAAGCATGTTTGTGGTACGTGGCCCGCGTCACTCGACCCCCCGTGAGTTCCCCTCCGTTACTATGCGAAAATACATTCGTCGCCCTACTGTAGGAAAAATTGTAATATTTTAAATTCGAGAAATATTGATTTCTTGTATTCGTCTATTCGTTGTAGTCGAATACAAAATATATTTGAAGAAACTTAGGTTGGCCTTCAGGCAAAAGGGATCCTATCAAATTATAAACTTGACCTTGTATCTTAAAAGTAAGCATGAAAGGATCCTCTGATAATTGTTGAGCACCAAAGGATCATTTAAAACGCACTACTATAAGAGCGAATATTGTCTAAGAACTGTTTAGATTGCACATGTTCCTCTAAAAGTAGTGATTTCAAAGGTTCTGGTGTATCTTCAAACGAAAGCCGACTCCTTACTCCTCTTTAAAGCATTACAAAAAGAACATACTACGTTAATATCGCCTATACAGAAGATGATCTGTAATCAATTGTGAGGTTATAAGCAAACCCACTTTTATATTTGTTGGACCACACCACCGAACTCGTAGATTGATCTTCTATGTTTACCTCTAAGTCATTAAGACTGTCGAAATCTGTCTACAGTAAGACGGGCCTCTCGCTATTCGTCCGTTTCAAGAGACCAAAATATAGTTTTAATTCTTAATCTTTCATTAAACAAACTTATTAATCGTACTTGTCTCAAATAATCTTGTCTCAAATAATGGTAATATTCGCGTCCCTACTCTAGTCATTGCTTATGCTCATGTTCATCTTCAAGAGATCGAATAATATTATTCTGCACCCTATCATTTGTCAAACGGTCTTCATATTGAGTAAAAGTTTCAGATTATCGAGATAAAATATGCCATTTGCGATCAGCTGTCAGTGAAGGTTTCGGTCTCACAGGATAGTACATGCCGTTCGCGGTCAGCTGTGAGCCGCAATTCTCGTTGTGAAGCGGTTTCAGGTTCTCGGCATAACACATGTTGTTTTCGGTCAATAGTAAGCCTCTTACCTCTAACGATCCTTGAGAACTCTTATTTCTCATTTTCTTAGCTTTGCTCGAATTTCGATATAAAGATTTTTTAGGTGGCACTGATGCGAGTGAATAAAAATTAAGTTAAAACGGACTGAGAGTGTTATAATCATCAATCATCATCATCATCAATACATATAATAAAATTGTGGAAAAGCGATGTCTGTACAATGAAAATATGTAGAAAAAAATTAGCAGGTGTTATTATTAAATCGATCTTGAAAAACTGTAGTTAAAAAATTTTTTGTCTGTTTGTCTGTATGTTTGTGCACGCTAATCTCAGAAACGGCTTATCCGATTTAGATGCGATTTTCACTAATGTATTGTGGTAATCTTCATTTAACATTTAGTGTTTAATTCATGTCAATCGGTTCATAAATAAAAAAGTTATGACAATTTATAAGTAATCACGGCGAACATTTGCTAAGGCATTCTATTGTACACTGTACAGTGTACGACAAAACGCAATTTATCTGTTATACGCTACAGTTATTCCTTTACACATGTAAGATTCCAGATTCCATTCCAGATTCGTATTATATTTTTAACCCCCGACGCAAAAAGACGGGTGTTATGTGTTTGACTGCTATGTATTTATGTGTGTGTGTGTGTGTCTGTCTATGGCACCGTAGCTGGCTAACAGGTAAACCGAATTAGATGCGGCTTTTTTTTTTGTTAGGCAGCATATTTTCCGACGCTGGTTCTTAGATAAATTGTATCAAAATCGGTTCATCCACTTATTATACCTACATAGGGGTAAAAGTGGGAATGAAAAAAATGATATAATAATTTATTTTTAAAGATCGTCGGGAAGTTTATGAAATTATTTATTCCTTTTTCTATACACTTTTCTTCGTCTAAACGGTTTAGTTACGTGCTCCCTCTCTCTCTCTTCAGCCTTTAGTTACGTGCGTGAGACAGGAAACATCTAATTTGGATTTGTTCCTGGATTTGATAAAAATTGGGTATCGATTAAGCTGATCAGTGGGTACACCATACATTATTAAAAACATCCATTTAAGAAAGCAAGGAAATAGAATTTGCTCCTCTCCCCCCCTGGTTCCTAAAAAATAATATGACATAATTTAAAAGAAATTTTACGTAGAATTAGTTAGGCATTTCTTTTTTGATTTTCGATATTATATACTAATCATAATTTTTAATTACAATATTATGTAGTAACTATTTGGTATAGGTTAGGCATTTCATTTCTTGATTTTCTTTAATAAGTTGGTTGGTACGTAAGTTTTTTAGCTCAGTTTAGTAAGAAATTTTAATAACAATTCTTTTAATTATTTATGGTAGTACGTATTTACTCAATAATTGTATGTTAAGTAGTAATTCAGCATGGGCGTAGCCACGGTGGGGCTGAGTGGGCGTGGGCGTTGGCGTGGGCCTGGGAGTGGGCGTGGGAGTGGAAGCATGAAAATAAAAACAATTATTGTTGCCCCACCCTGAGCCCATGGTCATAGGTCCCATAGTCACTATTCCACGCGGACGAAGTCGCGGGCACAGCTAGTAGACAAATATAATCAGAAAGCTTTGAACTCCTACTCGAACTTTGGCGTCAGTGTCAATCCCTAATCACCTCGTGATAGTTA
Source organism: Colias eurytheme (assembly GCA_907164685.1). Classification (NCBI taxonomy): domain Eukaryota; kingdom Metazoa; phylum Arthropoda; class Insecta; order Lepidoptera; family Pieridae; genus Colias; species Colias eurytheme. The sequence goes on along the minus strand of CAJQZN010024455.1, from coordinate 860 downwards.
TTTAGGAAATATATTTCATGTACAGAATTGACCTCTACAGATTTAATATAAGTATATAAGTATACATATTATTAGATTCCAATTTCCATGTAACGTTAAATTCGACTATACAATAACTAACAGACAACGCAGGTTACTCTCGTTTCCGTAAGTTGAGGCGGCTACATATTCGGTCCTCATAACTTCACTTTTTGTGAACGAAACGACAGCGCGGTTTAATTCGATGCCAACACCATCAAAAAAAAGGAAATATTTTTAATTGTGAAAAAATATTATGATTTACACTATTAATACTATTTTAACATTAACACAAAATATAAGACTGTGAGTGTGTAAAAATAAATCCAGCTAGTTTCACATCAAACTTATGTTTATAATTAGGTATACGACATGAAAATATTATATTAATTACCAAGCAATAATCATACAGGTAAATACTGAACAAAAGTATTAACAGTCAAAGTATATTTTTACTTACAACATGTAAATGATGAAGGAATAATAATTATCAACGAACTAACCTTTTTGTATTATAAAGAATAGATAAAATTCGACCACTAAAGAATGCTGGTTCGAGTCCCGCCTCGTTATCGAATTTTTAAAACACGAAGATTTTTAAAAATGTAACCAATGAACACAATCAATATTAGATTAACTGAAATGGTGTCTAGTTTGACTTAAAATAATAAACATCTACCCTCACTTTTAAAAATGTAGTATATTCACACGAATCATAAGCGCACCTTATAGGGAAGGGAATATATGGGTTAAAGAGTTAAATAAATAAATAACATAATTATATTTAAATTATTAATTAATTTTTAACATTGTGTTCAGTAGTGTTAACATGTAAATTGATT
>CAJQZN010024454.1:0-17259 GCA_907164685.1 Colias eurytheme | reverse complement strand
TGTCGCATCTGCACGCATTGCTTAATCTTTGAACTTGAAGCCACGCCTCGCTCGTTCCACACGTACCCCACCACATCGGCCGCGCGCAATGTTTTTGTTTGGAATAACCCCTCTAGTAGTACATATATCTCGATGCTACCTTACAGGTTTAGTTTTACTAATAATAATCAATATAACTAGTCAACACTGAGATCTATGTAGCACTTGGCAGTCTTTATATGCGTTAGTGATGACTGATTTATCATTCGTAATAAAGAAAGGAATGCGTTACTTACAATGTAAATGAATAAAGTAATAATTATAGGACTGAGAAATTACATCAAAAAACAGAAATATTCATTCTAATACTTTGTTTATCAAATGAAACGTACTATATTAAACACAGCCATAATAATACGTTTTAGCTACTAAAATAAACTATACTATACCTTACTGAACTATGCATTATTGTCTTACTGATGCCTTTATTAAAGATTCTTCAGTGTACGTAGCGTTTTTTTTTCTAGCTTTCTTAGACTCCTTCGAGGCCATCTAAAAACAATAAGATCTTTCTTAGGATACGTTGAGTAAGTAGAATAAAAAAATATTGCATTGGCAAAACAGACCTAGAATAAAAGATGATACTCAAGTGAATGATAATCAAGAAAAATACAGTGTATTATGTCTGACCTACCCCCATTTATGCCACGAATAATTGACTCTACTTCACATAAGGAGAATGATACATGACTGAATGAATGACAATATTAGGTACCTACCTACAACACTCTGGCCCTCACCAATTATTTATAAGGAAGATACTGAATAGAAAACTTTTCAATACGTAAAAAAGACGAAAAGTACTGCAAAAGAATAGCCATTTTTAATTTTTGTCCACTCCAATACTCATTCATGGACGAAAACTAAAACGTTTAAAGCTAAATTTAGTTTTCGTCCACTTCTTTAAATATTTTTTTATTTTGGCAGCACTGACAAAGCAGTGGACGGAAACCAAAAAATCTAAACTAATAGCAATAAAGATCACTTCGGGAGAAACTATTCAGTATTTTAAAGGTCCGATACAGTAAAAAGAACCTAACAAATATTCACGTAGCTGTTTGAGTTTTCGTCCACTTGGACGAAAACCAAATATTTTGAGAATTTGGTAACCTAGTATCCGTCCACTTAATTTTTCGAAGAGTATTATAAAAAAAGTATGATAAACACTTCTAATTGCGTTTAATAGGCTTATAACTAAACATACGTACCAAAAACATTACGTTAACTAGCTAAAACAGTGATTTAACTTACCATGAACTTTTCTCGCCGGCAAATTTTTCTCTCGCGCGATGACATCTGCAAGGCACGGATGGGAAGCGGCCACTTTTACGTTAATTTTTTGAACTCTCTTCTTGTCAAATCAAATTTTCATGTTGATAGTACTGTTGCTTACACATTAAGGACCGTAAAAAGTGCAAACTTGCGCGGGAAGGTAGGTTTGTATTCAAGTTTTACGCACGTGATTGTAGCAGGTCAGTCAAATGGACGAAAACCGAAACTGGACGGCAAACCAGCGCAATTACCCTATGACAATTATTGCCAATAGTTAAATCGTTAAATTCCATTTTTATAATTGACTCGGTCGATGCAATACAGGACGAAATGTAATTATATACAGATTTTAATCGGTAAGAATCGATCTTTTGAGTAAAAATTCTAGATATGAACATTGAGATAATATTAATATGGAAATGACACCGCCTACATCACTTATGTTCCACTCAACATACGCCATGTGGCGTATGTTGAGCGGTTTTTTTTAATGGTTTTAAAGTGAAACGCATCAAATATGCCTTCGTGTGTGTTACGATATTGCACAAATAATACAAATAATACGGAAAAGTGCAAAGGAATAACTTTCATCGGTAAGTACCTAACTAGATAATAATTTTTAAAACTTAGTTAGAGCAAAAAAATGGCGCACAGATTTTGTTCGTGGTGTCTCCTCCATACATAGTAATATTATCTCAATGGATATGAATTTTTTTATGTCATAAAAAATCAAAATTCGAATGCGATTTAGCACGTTTGTTTACTTGACACCATTTTATTAGAGACTAGCTGTTCCGCGCGGTTTCACCCGCATTGCTTCGTTCCTGTTGGTCTTAGCGTGATAATATATAGCCTTCCTCGATAAAAGGGCTATCTTAAACCGAAAGAATTTTTCAAATTGGACCAGCAGGTCCTGAGATTAGCGCGTTCAAACAAACAAACTCTTCAGCTTTGTAATATGTATTAGTATAGATAAATTGGTTTCTAGGCAGCTTTTGTTTGCGTTTGATTGATTTTCTGTACAAGGTAACACGGCCTAAAATTAATTTACCATTTTGAAAAAAAAATATTTTTCAATACTTACCCATTACTACTTACTTACTCTTATAACCACCAGCGACTCAAACACGAATATAAATAGTCTTTGTAACATATATATGTACTCGAAAGCAGCAGATAGTTCCAAATATATTTTTAACACATAATCGACCAGAAATGGACTTTTTGATCAGGAAACGATAACAAAAGGAAACGTTTCCGATCCCTTTCATGCAAGACACAAAACGTGATGCCTTTTTTATCCGACGCGACGTTCAAAAAGTGACGAAAATTCTAAATTCGAAACGTATTTTTTTTCAATTGACGTTGTCAAAAACGGTCGTATTTTTTTCAATTTAAACGGAGATTGACTCTTTCCCTTTAGCGTTTAAAAATTCCTAACGAAAATTACTGTATACCTACTTGATTTTAGTATATTTTTTTTACAAATTATACATGGACTTAATTATGTAACATAAAAAAATTCCAACATTTACTAATACTTGCTTACTTACTTCATGTCTGGTATTATTAGTGAAAATATCCGAACTAGTCACAGATCTAGTACCAGTAGATATGCAATGCTATGGTGAAAAGAGATAGATAGCTACGCTTACATTATGTGAGTGAAGGGGATGTAGATACGTTTTTTTTGTCCTTATCTGCGTGGCCACTTTTTTGTTTGGCCCCTGTCAAACCTGGGCCAAACAAACAAAGCAGATCTGATATTTAATTAGTTTTCTTGTGTCTAATGTTCTTTTTGGTGATAAATACATTTGGAAGTTAATTATAAAAGTGTTCTGAATGTACTACGTGTACTGAGTGTTTATAATTATGGGTGGTTGCAGCGTATTAGGCTATAACAGCCGCACGGAAACAAACGCCGATGGAATTTCATTTCATTCGTAAGTAAACAATTAAATAAAGATACATAATATCAGAATCATTATAATTGACTGTTTCCTATCAACTGATCATTCTTATTGTTAATATTTCGTGGTAATTTTAGCTTTTAAGTGTAAGATAACCTCAATCACAATGTTGCCTGCAAATGGGAAAAAAAGTCCACAAAATTGCAAAAAAATGTTTGTCCCATAGTTTTCCAACGTATAATGGCATTTGTATATATGGATTGATGCTAGTCGGTAAAATTGGGTACCATCTAAAAAGCGAGAATAATATGTTCAAAGAATTTTAACGCAATTTTTTTGTTTGCAAACCTAAATAATCTCTCCTTGAGTCAAATGCTACGCCAACAATCAGCATGAATGTAATTACTTATCTACATTTTAAGAAGTTGATTTTAAATCACAATCAAATTCCATTGTTAGATTTCCCTATAACCCTAAGATAGATTATTTTCATATGCGTTTATTAAACTTTGTTACATATTAAATTGCTTTTTACATTAACTCTCTAGTAAAATAAAAGTAAAATATAAATCTAAGAATTTATATTTTTTAGTTTGAATCTGTGCAGTCAGTATCGGCAACACAAAATGATGATCCAAATTCCAATACCATCAACGAGCTATAGAGGAGTTAAAAGGAATAGACAGAAATCAAATGATTAAAATGTGTCCCCAGGTGCTAAAACTCGAAAACTGGTTTGTACTAAAAAAATACATCTTTATTAATAAAAATAACAAGTTATTTGGTAATACATAGTTAATAATGGATAAAAATTTATAACCGGAGTAAATTAAGCATTAATTCCATTTTATTTGCCATTAATTGTTAGCATTTCTCTTTAAAAATGTTTTTATTTCTAAAAGCAGAGTTATTTTGATGCCATAGTTTCAAATTTAATATATTGAAGTATTTTTATTTCTAATTATTTGCTATTAATGTTAGTATATTAATGTTATACTTTGATACCAATACATCGGTATTAAAATAATTAATATAATGGCCTTGACACAAAAAATATTTTATATTCTAAAATTTATTTTTTCAGTTGCAGAAGCAAAAACAGATATCAGCTAATCGTCTTAAGAAATTGCTTGTTAAATGCTTATAAATATGGAAGAAACAGAAGTTCTCCGCAGCATCGAAAACGGAAATAAAGATTTTCTAAAACTCAAGGAAACGATATTCAAGCCAACTACGCAACTTTTCCTTATGTCTAAATTTCATAAGCCCAAAAGCGTACATTTACGTACGAAAAACATTCGACATCGGGCTACGTAGATTTTGTACCTACTTGATTTTTATGTTCCAATATTTGTAATCGGCCCTTAGCACAGAAATTTATACATGTGTAAAATAACCTATGATAATAAAACACATTGAAACTGTATCTGAATTTAATATTCCTTTATTTGTGGTCTTCCCTTCTCGAATGTATATTATGTATATAAAAACTACAAAGGTAAATTTTCATTAAAAATACGTCCTCAAATTCACCTAACATTATTTATTTATTACACTGAATTGTTTATTGTAATAAATAATTAATGTAAGAGTGAATTTGAGGACGTATTTTTAATGAAAATTTTCCCTAAAATGAAGGAAAGTTTATAAAATGGCAACACTCGAAGATAGAGCGAAATGCACTGAGGTGGCCACGCAAGTTCTGAATCTAGTGGTACTAGATCTGTGGAACTAGTTATAGGTACCTAGGCTTATTTAAGTTGGAAAATTAACGAGCTGAAATTTAAATTTTAAATTTCTCTTACTAACAAGAATGAATAAAATTTAATAAGGCATGTAATTTAATACAGCATCAACAAAGTTTGTTTTTGTATATTATAATATATTCCATTTTCACGAATAGGTTACCACATAGGGATTAGGTTAGGAAGAAATTGTTGACGATATAAACGGAAAGCTGGCAACCTTTTTTGTAATATATGAGGAAGAATCGTATAGAATATACCGGGTTTACTTTGGAAGCTTCGAGACGTACGTATTGAAGAATTCATAACCTTTGTCCGTTGGCTTTGACGATCTCGGAATTTTATATACTACATTTCGTATTTTTTATAAAAACCCGTAAGTATAAAAGCTGGGACGGAGTGATTCTTGCGTCCCAAAAGTTTCATTGTTATTTTGTATGAAAAAGTAGAAAATTATTTAAGTATTAAAGTATAGATGTAAAAGTTTGTTAGATCGTTATTATTTTATGTGTCGCTTCAAGAAGTCTTAAAAGCTTAGTAGAATAAATAAATTATTTAAAAAAAGTCTATAAAAGTTCATTCATGTTGAGTCGTATACATACATTTATTTATAGCCTTTAAATCCTAAATTAAGGTGAAATGTATTAAAACATAACCTACGTTCGTTATGTCACAGACTAATAATAATATACTACGTATACAAGTTATGTTACGTTCTAAGCTACGATTAGCAATAATTTCCTGATAGATGCGTGGGAATAACGAACAAATTCTATAAAATAAATATCACGTGAAAACACTTCTCGTTCAATGGCTATTAAAAACATGTTTATATTTGATATGAATTTATATTATAATATGTATTCCACATCACTTTCCTTATATTGATTTTGTTATTGTCATACCTATAGGATACACGATATGAAAGCAAAAATGTTCATACATCGAAGTAATCATTTAATGAACATTAAATAAATAAATTGAGCAATGGATACGAACGTTACATTTTAATTAACAAAGGGATGGAGAAGTTCTGAGAAGGGATTTTACCTTTTGGTGTATCACCGCTTTCTCAATTAAGGTTCAAGAGTTTATTTTCCGATTTTTCAGGATTAAACATCTACTTAGATTTACACTTGATAATATACACCTAAGGAATAAATAAATGTTTATTCTATACCTATACCTATAGGAGTGGATAAACTCAATTAAAATACCTAATTGTATATTTGCTTCGTATCCCAAAAAACTGTTTCCAAAAATGTAAAATATACCTATCCCACGGAATCCTCCCGTTTTTTTTGTAATTTGAAAATAATAGATATAACTGTAAATAATTAGGTACATAATGCTGTTTCAAGCAAGTAATAGAAAATTATACTCTAGACGGACTAACAAATGTCATGTCAAGATAATTTAAGAAAAACAAATGACCCCGGGGATGTTCCAAAACAGGACGAGCCTGCAAAATATATAATCTTTTCTGATCTGCCTTTGTTCTTAGATTTAATGACGTCAATTTTGCTGAATACTTGGATATTGTTAGTGGCATTATTTTACTCGTAACTGTTTTTTCACTAGTGAGATTATTATGAATGACTAGCGGTCCGCCCCGGCTTCGCCCGTGGTACATATTTACGTTTTGCTCTACATAAGAACCAGCCTCGTACTTCAAGGAATATAATAAAAAAAGAATTATCGAAATCGGTTTAGCCGTTCACACGTGATACCGTGACAACGTGAAACGGGTGCGGACCCGCCGCCTTTTTATAGCTCCCGCCGCCGCGCCGCGAAGCGAGTCGAACGCGGCAACTGATACACAAAAATAATCCTTATTATGGCTGCATGATTCTGTATTCACGCGCGATGACTTATAGCGTATTTCATGTATAACTTTGGTGTTTCTACACCGATTTACATGATTCTTTTTTTATTGAATAGGTAATAATGTTAACTTCATTTAATTAGGGATGAGTGAGAGTGGTTGTAAACGTAAGAGTAGACAAATATAATCAGGAAGCTCCGAATTGCTAAGCTATTGAAGTTTCACGTGTGAGTCAATTTTAAAAGATAGACATATGCTGTCTAGGAATTTATTTTTATATAATAATTTAAGAACATTTGTGTCATACATGATTTCTATGTAGCTTTAACCATTAAGGCTACACACGCGACGGAAGCTTAAAAAATGGAGTAACTTCTCCCGTTTTCCAAGTATACTATAACCTGCCCAGGAGTATGAAGAATAATTGTGCCAAATTTCGTTAAAATCCGTCGTGTAGTTTTTGTTTCTATAACGAATATACAGACAGACAGACAGACAGACAAAAATTTTACTGGTTGCATTTTTGGCATCAGTAGCGATCCTTTATCACCCCTTCATAGTTTTTTTAAATATATTTAATGTACAGAATTGGCCTCTCTACAGATTTATTATAAGTATAGATTAAATCTACTATTTTGTAGAAAGTTTCTAGAAATTGTTCTGTTGTGAACTTGTCAAAAAATGTAAATATTAACAATTAAGATAAAATGTCCTAAAATTCATAAATAAATCATGTTTACAATTATTATAAAGTTAGGAGGGTGCTTAGGTGGGTAAACAGAAAGTACTTAGTATTTAACTTCTATAAAAGGTAAGCCGTTTGGCAAAGATAATCTTTCTATCAAAGTATAGTTTGTTATAGATATATTTTAAAGAAACTCTTCAGTTGACATTCAAATGTATTTAGTTAAATAAAAAACGATTCGAATTGTTAGTCTTTCTCCGTTCATACTAACGGAATAACTATTAAAAGTTCGGATTTAAAACCTTATAAGCCTTTGAAAGGACGAAAGTTAGGTATGGTAAATGAGGGTACAGTATAATGCGTAGGAGCTTACGATTGAAGATATTCGATATTCAATATCGAACGCGTAAATACATAGTTTACGTTGAAAATAAACCTGCGTAGCGTGATAAAATTTGTCAGTATTTATTTAACTTTTGCATTAAAATTATATTTTAATGATGACATGTCTATCGACTAGTAGGTATGTTAAATGAGATAAAAGGTCACCTAAATGTGCTCTACCAACTATTTCTTTATCGTCCAGGGAAAAGTCATTTCAAAATATAAAATATTTTGGTGAAAAATTTATTGTCTTTCCATTAAATATCCTGAAAAAATAGAAAATGATAGACATAGACAGAGAATAAGGTAATGCTAATAATACTATAATATACATAACACTTGAGAATACAACGTTCATTTAAAACTATAGACACTATAAGCTTAAGCTTTATTTATATGTATGTAAATAATAAATCCATTTTCTCATTAGTACAAAATATATCATTATATACATATGTTGGTACAGCAGCTGGTACTTTTTCTGACAAGTTAATCACTTTGTTATTGTGTTGACTTCTTAACTGATTAGTTTCCTAATAACTTCCTCTAACATACCATCACATATTCTGTGAAATAATTAATTATAATTCTCTGGGTTAAAGAGCAGTTGCTGATTGGTTACAGTCTGATCTTCGGGTTTTATGGACCATTAAATTTAATAAGGTGACTAATTTGTGACAAATTGGAACAAAGTATAAGAAAATGTAACGTGTGTACGTTTAATTATTCCTTAACTTTGAAATAGAGCAATAATTATATTTTACAAGCATTCCGCCCGCGGCTTCGTCCGACTAAACTAAAATTCAACAAATATCTTCCTCTGTTACGAGAACCACACTATTCGTTGTTGAAAACAGAATGCAAATCCTTGCAGTAGTATTACTATTAAAACATGCAGACAGATAGATAGACGTATCGGACGACTTTGTTTTATATGTATTAAAATTAAACTTAGCTCTTGACCATAATTAATCATGCGTTTTGACTTAAAATAGAAGTAGCACTAATCCTCAACAACTCGTGTGGTGACAATATTATGGTTCAGCTCTTAATCATGTTTAAATTTAAAGTGGATTGAAGTTCTATATTCTCTACAATATGCAAATGTATTTATAAAATGTTTAACTTTATTACTGTGATCGATTTTTCTCATGAGAATTGAGAAAGTACGTGATCAGCCATGCACCAGTCTGAGGCGTAAGGAAACTTGACCTTTTAAGCCTCCCCACAAGGACCTCCTTGAATTAACGAATCTTGAAAGGTATACTTCATACCCTTAATTATACCACAAAATGTGAGGTATATCTGGCAGCTGAGTTATAAGCCTAGTATTATATAATCTGTGGCTATAATATGGTGGGTCAAATCTCAAACGTGTAAACTCATAATATGGTCCAAAACTGACGTCACAAGTGTTCAGTGAGATGTTAATTTCTGGTTCAAGTGACATTAGATTGAGGTTTGGACCCTTAGGAAGTACGCCGTAGAATATTGACTGTGAAAATCAAATTAACTATCCTTTCATTATGTCGAAACGTGCCCGTGGGTTAGAGCCCAAAACTTAGTGGCTATTAGATAGCTAATCTTGTAATTTGTATTGTGTTTTACAGCCACTTTAAATAAGAGAAAATAGATAGTAGTTTGGCTAATAAAATGAATTTTGAAGTGAAAACTTCTTTAGCGGCGTTGAACACTTTTTCTGTAATGGGTATAAAATCTTAAACTCGCATCAGGACACGTGACGATCGAAAAAGCGTAAGACGGATGGATATCAAACATGCTCAACGTTAATAATCAAGTTTTCACTTCTGCCGCCACTCCCGGAGTGCAACCCGTCTTTTTTTATATCAGACTTCATGGACATTAATAAGTATTTATTGTTTGAATGTGGTGCCATATAATAATGATTATATGTTCTTTCACCAATAGAAAGCTCTAGACATTAATTCTAGTAACATAGACAATATTAATCGATGTTTTTGATTTAAATAATTATATATTTTCATTCCCAGTAATCATGGTAAAAAAGCCCTTACATTATTGTTTACGATTTCTCGTAATTCACCAAAACAAATTTAGACCAATTTTGCCATCTAAATAGAGAGATCAAACACGCGGACAAGTTACTTTCTTCAAAGGGTAAGTAAGTAAGTTTTGTTAAATTAAAACTTTCCAGGGTTGAAATACGAGTTGAATTTGTATAGGTAACAAATATAACATAATAATTTAAAGTTGTAGTGACAGAATATATAATACTATCTGTGATACTAACTATGTTGTAGCGTAAATTCTGTCAGAAAACTTGTAATATGTAAAACTTGTATTTTATTTTTATAACACAGAATATGTACAAGAAAAAACGATTTTTTAAATCCTTACCCTTTTTGCGTCCAACAGCTGAATGATAATGGCTTTCGAAATAAGGAATTCCATATAATAATTCATAGCAAAACATCTTTGGCTAGTGATTTTATTGAAGGTTATGTTTATTAGATTACTTTCGTTAAGCTACAATATTTTTGGTAGGGAGCCTTCTTGTAAGTTCTACGCATAGTATTATATTTTCAGTGGCTCTACAATATGCTTTTTTGATATAAAGGATGAATAAAAATGCCATAGTTACAACCGAACAATACATATAAATAATTAATAATAAAAAAAGAAAACAGTTCAGGAAGATTAATGTCACACCGCTTCCACCGTAGATTCCCTGTTGAGAATGACAGGCTCCTTTTAAAGCACTGTATCCTATAATACATAAACATGAAAAAACATTAAAGAATACATTAAAAATACTAAGCTACGTTACTGCTCGTTAAATCTCATGAAATATGCAAACTTATCTACCTTAACTTGTCTAGAAAGATGTTGTCTACGCAATTTTATGTTTCTTTTCGATGTAAGTTGTAGTAGAACATTTTATAAAAAGAACAAATATTTTCTGAATACAGTATCTATTATACAAAATATGTATTATACCGTTATTATTTGGTTTGTTTGTACCTACACTTTTTTAAAGGTTTTTTAAAACTCTATGGGATAAAAATTGGAAATACAGCTGATTGACGCTTAGAAAATATTATCTCTTAGTGTAAATAAGTACACTTGTTTTGTTAAGGAAAACTCTGAATTCTCAAATACCTACCTATGTGTCCAAAAACATTCGACACAATGCGTGGGAGAGGTTTGAATGAACCTAATGTTAAGGTAGGTTAAAAGTTCAAGTTAAGTGTAATCGAACTCGAAACGCTTAAATTGACACATTTAAAGAAAATAAATACGTTTTGAAAAGCTAAAACTCTAGAACCAGAGATGAAAGAATTAAGCGTTTAAAACTCAATTAGTTTATTTCTATTCAATTCGTAATTTACTATATTTACGAGCGTTTTGATCATTATCAACGTATACGTAATTAAACGTTAAAAGGACAAAACAATAGACAGTAGAACTTCGATGTTTATGTCAACGACACTCACAATGTTTTAGAAAACTTTTGTAATATACGTGTTCTGCACGAAAAGGGTTCGGTACATATTTAAAAGGGTTTTAAGGGTATGTGTAAAAGTTAAAAGTACATATTATTCCGTGTATAACAAGAACTGTACATTAGTGATGGTATAGTTTACTTAATTTATTCGTTACCTTTCAACAATTTTCGGCAAACAATAATATAATGTATACTAAAATGTTTTATATATGTACATAGATTTATTTTCGTAACCAAAGGGCCTAATACGGAAATCAATCCGTTTCTATTAAAAGTTTCGTCAATTAAAAGTCCCGATAAAATTCATAATTTCGAACTGATCAAATTTCAGCGCAAGAATTAATTAGACTACAGGACTTAAGGTTTTCTGTTCTGTGGTTTATTTATTACTAGTTGTGCCCCGCGGTCTTACCCGCCGTGCTCCGCTCCTGTTGGTCTTAGTGTGATGATATAGATATGATAGCCTTCCTCGATAAATAGGCTATCTAACACCGAAATAATTTTTCAAATCGGACCTGTAGTAGTTCCTGAGATTAGCGCGTTCAAACAAACAAACTTCAGCTTTATTATATTAGTATGTATAGATACTAGCACCGTAATTTAACAAACACAGAAAGATTAATCACTTTTAGTATTGTTCCTACTTACATTTTGAAATTTATGTAATGGGGAGGGTTTAGATCTACGTGGTGTAGGTCTAATATTTATGGCTTGAAACTTTGTTCTATGTAATATAATTTGGATTATTTAAATGTACCTATGTATATTTGGATAAAATGTAGGTATTTACGTAAGTAAAATTAAAGCACGTTCATAGCATGGAGTTTTGTGCTTTTTGAATTGAATAAATAACTACTGTATGTCTGGAAGATTACTTACAAATTGTTATCTTTTTATAATAGGTTTATTAAAAGCACAACGAATTTCTTTCCGAGCATTGTCACCATAAGTAATTCAAATGCAAATTTTATAGACCGTGTCTTCAAAGGATTATCGTCTGCATGTAAATGAAAAACTTAGGTGACGAAAATGGAAAGTTTTAAAAGGAATTTCTGAAATATCGAAGCATAATGTGGATAATTAAATTATTTACATTTACATTATTGGGAATTATTACGTAAATTAAATTATTACGTTATTATTAGTCATGTAAAGTAATGATGCATAATGTTGGTATCATATACTACATTAAAAGTATTTTTGCAGCTCATTCTAGGAATAATAATAACAGTCTTTACCAAAATTAATAGGAAATTACAAACATAATTCGTTTACCTAAAAATTAGGTACCAACATTTTCTCTTACAAAGGTATTAAAGTACGGCAGAGCTTCATTTTATATAAAGTCTGAATATACAGATTTTGTGAGTCCGTAAAACATACCATAATCTTTTAAAAGAATGAAAAAGAAGTACGTACCTATACAAGTGAGCATGAATACAATTTTAATTATTATCAATTGATATTTTTTTAATTTTAAGAATTTATATCAACTTTTTTTTATTTGTATTGGTTTGTGTTGTAATACGAAACGTAATTGTAAATAACCATTTTAACCATCATTGGTTTATTTTACATTACGGTGCAACTTGCAAGTAATATAAAGAGGTTCATTTTCTATTTCCATATATAAGAATATTCTTACATATATAATCCACCAAGACGTAGGTATATGTACCATGTGTCATGGAGGTTGACGATGACCTAATATTTAACAAGTGTCTTTTGGGTCGGGCAGTTTGTCGTAGTATAGCAAAAAATAGCCCAGTTTGAAATAGAATAACTGAGCGAATCAAAGTTCCCGTTGACCCCCGGTTATCTGTTTGCTTAGAGAAATTAATTAAACGACCAATTATGCTAGCGACCTTCTTCTCCGGCTCATCTTGTATAAATATAGTACTTATATAATAAGTCAACTGCGATTCAGTTTTACTCGGTAGGTACGGTGTAATCCGATCAAAATCCGATTGAATGAAAATGTATATATATTTTAATATTATTTATGTTTATAGTTTTACCAGGTATGCATTAGCTGCTGTTTACTAGTGAAAGTAAATTACTTCGCTGTTATTAACTAAATATTACTGAATGTAATATTTTTTACTTTAACAGCGAAGAATTGAATGATAGGTACCATGGACCAATATTATTGGTCCATTGTGATACACTGTAGACAGGGGCGTAGCTACCGCCGTATCTGCCGTATCAATTATACCAACATGCACTTTTATGAGAAATCTTTATCCTTCCTAAGGGCCCCCAAATAAATATTTATATGGGGCCCCGCCAAGGCACGCTACGCTTCTGACTGTACTTAGATGATTTTTATGAAGAAATCTAAGGAACTTTGCAAAAAGTATCTTATTCAGAAAAATAAAAGTATTTTATATTACGTAATTATTAATCTAGGCAGTATACGTAATAGAAGGAAATAGACTTATACATATAAGTCTATTTCCTAATAAAATAATAAATAGCTAGATTTCCGGGATAAGATATTTCTATTATTCTTATCGATAAATTGATAAAGTAATTATATTTAACTATATTAAAAAAAATATTTCACACTCGATTGTTTTTTGTGACTACGTGGACGAAATGAAATTGCTCCGGGTCAAATTAAATAAAAAGTTAACCTGTATGGCTACTCTACTAAAACATAAAAACTTTTACATCAAAGCGGATTTAGATAATTTTGTCCCACTTTATAAAGTTTAGTTGGAGGATAAACAAAAACTTATTTACTACGACAATCTAATCAGAGAGTTTAAATTCAATTTTAAAATTAAAATGTTTTATGGTATTTGATCGCAAGGTCTATAACAATTTTTATAGAGGTTTCTGATTTTTGTGGAAAGTAAAGTAGGCATTAACAATTAGTTATCACTACATAGTAGGTACGAAACAAAGTCGCTTTCTTTGTCCCTACCACAGTCCCTACTCCCTATCTCATGTGTCCCTATGTCCCTTTGTATACTTAAATCTTTTAAACTACGCAATGAATTTTGATGCAGTTTTTTTTAAAGACAGAATGATTCAAGACGATCAGTAAGACTAGGCTAGTACTTACTAAGTGAAAGAAACTGATCTCTATATATAAACATAGGGATAGACATCAGTTTATTTTGTTTTATAATTAAAACAAAAGTTCACACGATACACAAATAACAATGCAACGATGGTCGATGTGTGGGTGTGAAGTGAAAATAATAATATGCTCTATAATGGCTTCTATATGGCATTTAGTTTCACGCTTGATTTATATGACGAAATATTGTTGGAAATGGTTTTTCATCGCCTACGATATAAATGACGCTATTTGAAGAGTTTTTTTTTTAGTTTAAATATCAAATACAAATATGGTTTTATAAATATCTTAAATTATGCAAAAAAGAGGATTTTGAATTATTTTGTAAAAAAAATACAATTTTAATATTTTTTTTTAAATTTATAGATTTAGATATTCATTTTACAAACTGTAGGTAGTATAGAGGATCAGAATCTATTACTTAGCAAGAAAGTATAAATTCGTGCCTAATTTAAGATTTTAATATTGAGATAACCTAAAATTCAAGCTTTTTTATATTTGTATACAAAAATTAGTTACTATATAATTATTGTTTCATTATATTCTTTACTATATTTTAAGTAAGTCCCTATCAGTAGATAAACATATTATCATTACTCCTACGCTTTTTGGTTTATATTCTACTTACGTAAAGGTACCTACACGAAAAAAGCTAGGCTATAGATAATACCTAAACCTTACCTCAGGTACAGATAATATAATACCTCTTCATATAAACGATCCTTATTGTATTCAGGCCGTTCAAGTAGGTATGTACAATAGTTGAAACCTGTGGTTGAAACTTTAAGAAAAACCTAATATAACCCTTATCCACATGCAGACAAAAGAATGTCGTATAAACGAACAGGCAATACTTTCCGCCAATAATAAAACCTTTTATCTCCCGACCAGGATTTAATGGAATACCCGAATACTTTATCGCAAATGCTTTAAGTTATAAAAAAATGTAGAGAAGTTTACGGTTAATCAGGTGTCTGTTTCGTAATTCGTAATTTGTGTTTAATTTATTTGTAAGTTATATTTAGTACAAAGCGCATAATAATCTAGCTTTGCGGTGACTAGAAAATGTCTCATAGAGTTGAAGATGCAACTTTTTTTGTATTGTAGATAGGGAAACGCTTGAGCCTTGACCACAATCTCGCCTGATGGAAAGCTAAGATGTGGTGAGATGGTACGCGCTTGCATTGCTTGCAACTTGTATTATTTAAAATTATTCAAAAAGTTCGTATATCATTATGCAATTTCTCAATTAAAACTTCTCGGTTCTTTCGTTTTGAATTATAATTTGCACAAATGAGTTAGGTACGTATTATACGAATCAAATTATCAAATACTGAAAATGCAAAACAGCTATGAATATTGAGTGTGGATCAACAAGTCAACATTGAGTGATCGATCAGCCATTATATGGACCACAGATATGGACCTTTACAAGTAGCCATCGAGCTTCCATCGAGTTTTGTTTTAGTTGCCTCAAGTTTGAATATTGTTTTTCTTTGTTTATCTTTAAACTGAACAAAATCTGTGGGGAAGGAATTATAGGTATTATTAGTTTGTACAGTTTCGTTTATTATCTCTGTTTCTTTGTCAGGAATACAATATTCACCTGCCCTGAGTTTTCAAGAATAATATAATAGAAAATACCAAACGAGAAAATTAAAAAAAAAAACGTAACGATGCTAATCTGAGATAATTTATATAGGTGGCTTTTCAGCGGTAAAATATTAATAATTGTAACAAAGACTAGAATCACCGCTCAAAGATTTATAAGTCTTTATTTCGCGGATACAGCGTTTCTCTTTGAGTAAAAATTTAGCTTTTTGCAATCAAGATCGCGATAGGGCAGACTGTAATTTTCTCGGTTCAGCGATCTGCTTTTGTGGCGATACGGTAATTGCTCTATAATTCTCAAGAAGTATAATGAATACAATACCAATCCATAAATAGAGGCTTTGTGTTATATTAAACGTTTGTATTTCATAAACAAGCTTTTGAATAAACCACTTGATAAATAATTACCAATTCTTATAATACCTACGTTTATGCTTATTTGTTGATATTTATCAGCGCAGAATTATTATTTGCGGCTTTAATAAAAACTCTATTTGTGCCTTGTAATCTATACTTATAATAAATCTGTAGAGAGGCCAATTCTGTACATGAAATATATTTAAAAAAAAACTATGAAGGGGTGATAAGGGATCGCTACTGATGCCAAAAATGCAATCAGTAAATTTTTTGTCTGTCTGTCTGTCTGTCTGTCTGTCTGTATATTCGTTATAGAAACAAAAACTACACGACGGATTTTAACGAAATTTGGAACAATTATTCTTCATACTCCTGGGCAGGTTATAGTAAAAGAATCATGTAAATCGGTGTAGAAACACCAAAGTTATACATGAAATACGCTATAAGTCAACGCGCGTGAATACAGAATCATGCCATAAGGATTATTTTTGTGTGTCAGTTGCCGCGTTCGACGCGCTTCGCGGCGGGAGCTATAAAAAGGCGGCGGGTCCGCACCCGTTTCGCGTTGTCACGTGTGAACGGTTGAACCGATTTCGATAATTCTTTTCTATTATATTCCTTGAAGTACGAGGATGGTTCTTATGTAGAGAAAACGTAAATATGTACCACGGGCGAAGCCGGGGCGGACCGCTAGTAATAAATAAACAGTTTTGTTAGTAAAACTTAACAAAAACAAATTCAAATTAGGGACAAAAGCTTAGTAAACTTAGTTTTTACCAAATACAAAATTAATTTTATGTAATAAAAACAAATATTACACGCAATTGTAAAACAGAAAAGATATTGGTAAACAAAA
>CAJQZN010024448.1:0-10879 GCA_907164685.1 Colias eurytheme | reverse complement strand
CTACCCTGAAATTTTCATTTTATTAATCATAAGGCTTCAATCGAAAAATTTAAATCTAAATAGGTGAAAATTAAAATAAAAATAACTCCGAAAATACGAAACATACATGGGCTTGATTCGGATAACCCTCTAGGTCCTCTACCTCCTGGCTTCAGTATCTACTTCTTGGGACACCCTGTACCTTGTGCTATAAAATAAAAAACATCCAAAACTGACCTACTCCATCATTCAATTTTCCGATAAAATAATAAAAATTAGATACTTACTATTAAAATAAGGTATTAAATATTTATATTTTATGTTTGTGCACATTTTGTTATTAGGTACTAATTATATTTCGTAAGTAATATTTTAATTGTTACAAAATAAATTGAATGGATTCATGTCAATATTACTTTAAAATTTGAAAAAAATAATGCATTTATTTTTATTCACATACTAAATGCCATCTATTGTTACAGAATGGTACTACGTTCACATTAACATTGAAGTGCGTCATATTTAGTTTTAGCGCCACATCTGTCATAGTAGTACATGCACTGTTCCATAGATGGCGCTTTATTCAAAAGAACTCACTACAAAAAAATATAGCTTTCCGCCCGCAACTACGCTCACGTGGTTTACTAAATTATGTATTTCGTGAATTTTCGAAAAGGAGGAAATATAAATTTTTTAACGACCTAATTTTTGTTTTTCATTTAATTAGGTAGGTAAATTAAATTGGTTTTCCCGAGATTAAAGGAAGTTCCTAAATTTACAACTTCAGCAGCAGCATGTAGAAATTTATACGAAAATGCTTTTGAAATCTTCATTATAATTCATTTTTGTATCTGACACAATCTAACACCTCAATTATACATCAATCAAGCTACATAACTATGTTTATATATTTTTTTGGATATATCTAAAGTGTCTACTGTCTACTTAGAATGGGAGTTGCACGCTATACTTTCATGAAATTATATCGACACTCGAACTCCAATCGTATATTGAAAGATAAAAAAACAAATCACTTTGAACATCAAATAAATCACGAAAACAAATATTTCGTTCTGCCCTTTTTGAAACTATTCTACTATGAATTTACGCTTCCTGTTCGCTGACGCGCGCGCCGTGACCAATCCGCCGAATGAAGACGTCATAAAATAATGACGGCATTACTTTCCGACGTCATTATTTCGGTGACAACCCTCGACCAAACTATCTATTAGACGAGAATGTTACCAGCCAAAACTATACTCAATCACCTACACTAAAGACTTCAATTGCTTTGGCGCTATGTTGAAGTAGGGGCGGTGCAAATGTAACGATAGCAGGGAGCAGGGTTGTCAAAGCGTAGTAATAAATATAGTTGGTCTTTCAGCGAGAGCAGCGCGGCTTAATGATCTGTGCGTAATGCGCTTGAAACATAACTTCCGGAGTGTTTTGTCGTAAAAAAGTCGCCGGCGCGGAAGTCGCCACGTGCCCTCGGCCTAATGTCGCTTTTTAGAAAATTATTTCGCATAATAGACCATGTAGACGATAAAGAATGGATAAAAGATAATATACGGGTACCCATATAATATCATCATCGGTCTTAAATGATAATTCGGTATTTATTTTAAATAAGTAAAATTCAATGACACATATTAAGATATGACGTAGGTATATTTACCTATTAATAGTAGAAAACATAGGATCTTACAAACCTTATTTGATTTTATTTCATGTGTAATAATTGAAATGGTACCTACTCCGTACTATGATGAGCGTTTAACACAAAAACTCTACCTACTATAAGTAGGTATATTATAAAAATTTGCTCTGTAATTTTCCGAGTAACAAGTTACATATTTATTATTGACGTGCAATTACATTACATATCTACATTAAAAGATTTTTCATATTATAGCAATGGCCAACGAAGATGTAGGTAGGTAATAAATAAATAAATAAATATTGATATCAATAAAAATACAATTCCAATGGATAGAGTAGCTGTTGATCTTTGACGTTAAATTTGGATCAATTCGTTATAAAGTTATAAAATTGTGTGACTCAATCACAACATAAACCTTAAAAATTATATTTATATACCTATAATATAGGGACAAAAATGACGTACAATTTTATAGTGACTAGGTACATCATAGAGTACAAACAGTACAAACATATTTTTAACTATTCTTCAGGTGGTAATATAGATAAAATCGAATGCGCTAAGTGGGTAGGTACTGGGTAGTGGGTACTGGGTACTGGGTACTAGCCACTCATTAAAGATCTCATCAAAATAGACAAATAAATGTTGATCCATCTGCTGCGAGCTGTTCGAGCACAGTGTTCGAGGCTCTGCTATGTTAATCAGGTGTTAATTAACAAGGATCAATCATTAAAATAGTACGTATTCATATTTTCGATACGCTCAAAAGTTATGCAACGAACAAGGTAATATTATTATACGTTGTTTGTTTTTGTTTGTTTAAATTACACTTCAGTGTCCAAATATGTAACCTATTACCTAGAGCTATCAGCTAGCCAACGACCGCTGTATTATTATGATATGTCTGAATTAGTAATGTCACGTAGGATATATTATATTATTATGTTGTAGGATACCTATGTTGTAAAGAAATATTCATTTTTTGTATTGTCGACGTTCCAAAAATGTTTATTCATCAAAAATCAATCAAAAATGTTCGGTGTTTAATTATAGGAACAAATCCATACTAATACTAATACTAATATACCTACTAATCCATACTTTATATATTACTAGCGACCCGCCCCGGCTTCGCACGGGTGCAATGCTGATACTAAATACACTACAGAAAAACTTTTAACGTTGTATATAAAAACATAGCGGCCCGGCTGGCCGGTACCGCTGCAAACGGTACGTCCCGCAATTTTTAAATCTGTAATATCTTCGAAAATATTCACTTAAATCATACGGTGTAAAGGGCCATATAGATTTATATTAAATGAACAATGTATTCAAGGTATTTAATTGGTTATGGATTAATGCCGTATTGGTTTAAATCGCTTCGGAAATTAGCCATTATTTGACGTAAAAAGTAAATGACAAAAAAAAGTTATTGTGGGTAATCCATAAGAGATAGACATATGCCATCGCGGACTTTTCTGTAGACCTTTTCAATGTGTACAATACTTAGTACATTATTTTGATAAAACTCGTAGGGTTCAGCCTGCGTTTCCAATGTAAGCGGAAAAAATGTAATTATTTACGACATCACATTAGAAACCTCAAAAATAACAGTACTTCTCCACTATTTAATGGATGTTTTTATACATATAAACCTTCCTCCTGAATCACTCTATCTATTAAAAAAAACCGCATCAAAATCCGTTGTGTAGTTTCAAAGATTTAAGCGTACAAAGGGACATAGGGACATAGGGACATAGGGAAATAGGGACAGAGAATGCGACTTTGTTTTATACTATACTAGCGACCCGCCCCGGCTTCGCACGGGTGCAATGCTGATACTAAATACACTACAGAAAAACTGTGAACGTTGTATATAAAAACATAGCGGCCCGCTCCGACTTCGTATAGATAGCCTGGCGGCCGGCCGGTACCGCCGCAAACGCTACGTCCCGCAATTTTTAAATCTGTAATATCTTCGAAAATATTCACTTAAATCATACGGTGTAAAGGGCCATATAGATCTATATTAAACGAACAATGTATTCAAGGTATTTAATTGGTTAAGGATTAATGCTGTATTGGTTAAAATCGCATCGAAAATTAGCCATTATTTTTCGTAAAAAGTAAATGACAAAAAAATGTTATTGTGGGTTATCCATAAGAGATAGACATATACCATCGCGGACTTTTCTATAGACCTTTTCAATGTGTATAATACTTAGTACATTATTTTGATAAAACTCGTAGGGTTCAGCCTGCGTTTGCAATGTAAGCGGAAAAAATGTAATTTTTTACGACATCACTTTAGAATCCTCAAAAATAACAGTACTTCTCCACTATTTAATGGATGTTATTATACATATAAACCTTCCTCTTGAATCACTCTATCTATTAAAAAAAACCGCATCAAAATCCGTTGCGTAGTTTCAAAGATTTAAGCGTACAAAGGGACATAGGGACATAAGGACATAGGGACAGGGAAATCGACTTTGTTTTATACTATGTAGTGATGATACTATACTATATACTATACTATACTATACTATACTATACTATGTATATTATAAATGCGAAAGTAACTCTGTCTGTCTGTCTGTTACTCAATCACGCCTAAACTACTGAACCAATTTGCATGAAAATTGGTATGGAGATATTTTGATACCCGAGAAAGGACATAGGCTACTTTTTATCCCGGGAAATAGGATAGGTTTTATCCCGGAAATCCCACGGGAACGGGAACTATGCGGGTTTTTCTTTTACTGCGCGGGCGAAGCCGGGGCGGACCTCTAGTAATAAATATATCTACTGAAATAAAACTGCTACATTTCTATATAAATCATAATATTACAACTTATTTATATAAATCACTGTATAAATTAAGTACATACTAAATATAATATTTTTTGAAACTATTAGCATTACGTAATTTTGAATAAGTACCTAAAAATAAGGCATATAATATAGTACATATTAGAATGCAACTTGATTAAATTTTTAAATCAAATTAATATATTGGTAGTTTAAATAATCAAATAAAAATAAATTAGGAAAGTGATGGGCGTTGATAAATCCTCCGAACAATGCAATAGCGCAATTCGTAACGAGCGACGCACCACGGACCCCACGCGGCACCACGCGGCACGCGGCGGTGACATTAATTAGTCGTGTAGCTCTTAACTCACTGAACTGTAATAACTAATAAGTACTCTAAATATTTACGTTTCGGTAATGTTGGTGTTAAATTATAACACACGTCAACACGCGTATGAAAGTCGCTATAGAGCGCTTATTCGGGCATTCTGTCTTTTCAGGCGCCCGCGCTATCAACGATTCTTGACCAGGAAGAGATGATGGTTTGAATTCTGTAGAACACAAAGAAAAACTCTCGAGTCACGTTTACAATTTTTTTTTAATCCTAAATTATTAAATTAATATCTGTTTATTGTAGCAGATATTATAATATCTGTTTATTATCGACATCCTGAATAATTTAAATTGGTTAAGTATTGATTGGCAGAGAATGGCAGATATGCTTTTGTAATACCATGGCTCTGAGATGGTAACGAATTATTTCGATAAGTACCTATTCTTTAATATTTTTCTACGTTTGTTTGTTTGCAAATTTTATTTTATTTTATTTTTATTTTATTTTATTAGTTTCCAAACAGCTTATACAACAATATAACAAACAAATTATTCAAGTACAATTAATAACGTTCTATGTATAAGCCTAAGGCTAAGCCTAAGCCTAAGCCTAACGTTCTATGTATTTAAGTGCCGGATGTTGCAATATTTATTGACTACAAGTTTTCTTTCAAATGTCGCAACCTTTTTGCACCTGGCTGTGGTTTATACCATAGACAAATATGTTTATACAGTAGCGTGATGGGACAAAGCGTACCTACTCGTATACCTACACCACAGCATTGTTTAGTGCCGCAAGGTGTTAATGCTAAATTAAGATTTATTGTAGATACTCACTTGACATTTTTTTTCATAAAACGACGAAAGTTAGGTAATTTCCTAAGTAATAACTTTTTAATTCAAATTCAAAATTTATTTATTTTTCACAAAATTTTTCAAACTATTTCATAAAATGTAAATCCCTGGTTAACCTACTAGGAAAACCTATGCGGGGTCAACTAGTGACCTCCGTCGCCTTTGCTTATTTTTAACAATATAATTTGTATAATATAAGAGACAGCAATTATTACAGTACCTACTTACAATATTTAAACTAAGCAAAAGTTTTTTTATAATATGAATAAAGTAATTTCGCCAGAATATCGCATGCACGTCAGTAACAAGCCGTAGCGATAGGTAATATTTAATAAATCCTAGAGATACTTTTAAACAGACAAAAATGGAAGTTTCCATCGTGGTAAGGAAACAGAGACGAGGGCAGTGCTGGGTGTACATTGTATACATGTGTATCGACAGGAGACGATGAAAAACTATCCCCATCGAAATTCAGTGAATTAAACATTTCCACTGACCGATTTGGAGCGCGCCCGCGACTCGACGCGGCAAAAACCCGCCTTCGATGTTAGTAACGGCCAAATTTTTTGACCTTAACCTAATACGACGCATAAAAAATCAATTTACGGCAAACAACCTTTGCTTACGAAATGTCTCTTTAGTCCCAGAAAATGAAGTTACTATAAGTTAAAGGCTCTGATATTAGATAATACAATATTAATAATAAAGTGGGAACTATCATTTAAATTGCATGAAAGCTGTGAATGAAGGTATGTTTTTCTTTTTCTGGAATGAAACTCGATGCATCTTTTCAACTTGAGACCCGATTCTATTACAATTTCTGGTAAACATTTAAATATTCTGGAATCGCTCCGGTATGCAAGCCATTTATAATTACCGGGTGTAAAAATGATCGCAATTCCGAAATGCCTGCCCTGAAGCCAATAAACAGTTGGAATTTATAGCAAAAGTTGCGTCGCCACTTCGTTTGCGATTTTTTTGTATCCCAAAGACATTCAGTAAATGCCTGTTGCTTATTAGTTAATGGGTGAATTAATATTCATTGTTTGCTTAGTTATACACAAACATCTGTCCGAGTTTGTTAGTGATACGATTATTCATATACGGAGAAAAACTGCATATTAATTAAGATAAAGTTAATTGCGTTTTTATTAAAAATGTAAAGGTCTGTGTACGCTGTACTGGCAATATTTGCTCATTATTTTGTTTTATCACAATATTAATAAACCTGTTAAGGATCGACATCGTATCGGATATTTATTTTTTTGTATTAAAATATCGTTTATAAAAATTATAAAAATGTCTATAGATATATATATAAGGAATCGTTAAGGAGTGTTTTTTCTACAAATTATATTTTGTAATATTTTTATCGTCCCACCTGAGTTGTATTTTTGAAGTTGGTTTTTATTAAAAAATACTTGACTAATAGGTATAAATTGTGTATAATGTACAGATAATGAGGAATGCTGTTATCGTGTAAGCTTAAAGAATTCTAATAAATTATTACTGGACAGGATAATTACGTTTGTTCATGTAAGTAATATTGTGAAGTAAATGTGGACTATTATATATTTTAAACAATAGAGTTATACAATCTAAAATTAAAATGAATTTGTTATTGTGCTATCGAAGATTGTCCTCACATCACAATGCTTTTTTAACGCAATCCTATACACGTAGCAACTATATAGCAGCCCTTTATATTATGATTAGTGTACTAGTGATGCAGTTAGCGGCCAATGCGCATGTGTCACCCCTTCAGCACAAAAACTGCGTCGTGTGCAACTGTACCAGCCTGCTTCACCAGTCACCTGCGGGAATCTTAACAGATATATATAGATAAGAGATTTTTTTCGACCCTTTGGCAATTAGGATATGATACGAAGTTATGCCGATCATTGTTCTTACTTTTTGGCATTGCTGGTCCTGTTGAAATTCCAAGATGCGTAGATATGGTTTCTTATATTTTAATTATGTGTTTATGAATTATGCTTATGGGAATATTCTAAAAAAGTATACGAACATACAATTTTCCTTTTTTTCGAAACCCTGATTTATATTATTGATATTTCTAATAGCACTAGCTGACTGACTTATTTCTCGCTCAGACACAAATTTGGTTGCTTTTTTTACATTCCTAGCCACGAGGGTACTTTTATTTTTGATCTCGTTTTTATTCAAATAATTTATAAACAAGTAGCTTAACATTTTGAAATGTAGTTAATTAAAAAATCATTAAAGAAATTATATTTTGTTTGTTGAACATTTTTCTCGAGCACATATTTTTAATGGATCTATAACATTACCTATATCTAGAATAGACCTCCATGTCCAAGGCACAGCATATTAACGTCTAGAAGTGGGTCGTCTCGAAGGCTCCCGGGTCCCGGGCGCGGGCGGAGGCGCCGCGTGAGCTGTCACTCAATTCAGATGCATGCTAATGTCTCGCGCGGGTACACGTGATCTGCGTCTATTGTAATAGGTATGAGGTAAATAGTACAGTACCTAATGGTAGCTGTAGATAAAATAATATGTATTTTGATGCTAATAAAGCCAGAAAATAGGAGAAAAAAAAAAGGTTTTGGTATCACTTGAATAGTTAGTTCTAATATTATCAGTGTATATTTATTGGAGATGTAGATTGCAGGTGGAATCTTAAGAATCATGAAATTGAAAGGCCAACTAAGTGCTTAAAACGTATCCTTTATGAAGAACTTGAAAGGAGAGTCCGCAAAAACAAATTCCTTTATTGTGATAGAGTTTCTTTCATTTCATGTTTTTATTGTACAAACGCCAAAAGGATGTTGTTTTTAAACTAATATCTTCTCGACGGCTTCCCTACGATATCAACTAAATACATTATTACTAAAAGTTAATTTGTTATAATAAATCAGAAGATTTTTATGCTGATAGCATCCATGTGCATTAGATTAAATAAAGCGTTAACGATAAATTATGACAAAGCGCCGGCAAATAAAATTATAATCGATGTATCGGAGATTAGCACTTCGCGACGCGACAACATCTCGCGTCGCTAAACCGACAAGACGCCCAGGGAACCGACCACTCGCCACGCAGCTTCCTCCCCGGCGACACGACACGGCCACGGGACTTGCACCTTTGGGACGGATGGGTAGAGGGCTCACATCGAGGTGTAGGGCTAAAGCGCGCGAGGGTAGATGCGCAAGCGATGCGCGATATGCAAATGGCGGCTACCGTATTGCCCGCGCTATTGTTCCAGGCGTCCTTTTGTCCGGTAACGAACGCGCACGCGCCGTAACTTATGGCCGCTTATCTGCGCTGTGCCGGAGCGGTCGCTTTGTTGCCGCCATTGTCGATTCACTCATACCTCGTAATATTCATTTTACATATTTTGTATTTATCGGTAAGTTTCGCCGCTATTTGAATTAGCCGACGCGGTGTGTAATTTCTGCGAACTGTATAGAGATATGGGTATTCATGGACTTGAAGGACCTTTGTAACACGCTTTTATTAGCTTCACCTGTATGTTTGTATGTAAACTCCTCCATTTTGTCCCACGGAAAACGGACAGATGTAAAAAGATATACGTAAAGAAATAGGTACGAAAATATATATATTATGTATGGCAGTCCTTTATGTAGGTACATATCCAAACACATCAATGTGCTCAGGCCTCAGATACCACTCAAAATATTACGATAACGTCTGTATAGTCTGTAACCATATTACGCAGAAAAAAAAATATGAACTATTGACACAGATTATGTTTTATCCAAGTGAATAGAGCATTGGGCGTTGGTTACGTACAGGTTTTTAAATACAAAATATAATTCTTGTGCACGTAAATGTAAACCTAGATAGCCAAATTGTATGCTGAGCCTACATCAAATGAAATTACCTACAGGATATAACAAAGTTGCACTAATAATATTTTTGCGCAAGTAACATATGAATTGGACATAATAAAATAAACATACCTAATTAATGACTAATACTATTAGGTACTAATTAGCGACACTCATTTTTGCTCCCGTAATACAAATTGATTCTCATGTAAATCTACAACGACACGACACTGCGTCCCGAAGAATAATAATAAATTGTCGTGTATTAATCAGCTTTTTTGGAGAGGACTTGATACAGTGGCATCTCGGAGCATCCCTCAGGGTCTATAAATCAGCGGCTATAGATCACCGAAGATATAACAATGTACCGTGTAAGGTACAGTCTCAGGTTTTTTACCTACTACGATGTGATTTTGTGTCCTTTTATCGACCTACAATGCGGCCGCTGCCAAACTCGTATTAATAATTTCATTTTAACAATACCATTTAGCATGATAACAAACGTATTTTAGGTAGCCGCTAAACACTAAATTATGTTATTAAATTGTATTGTTTAATTTCAGTAATTAATGATTAAACCGTATATAAAATAAAATCTTCCTAAATCAGCAGATTTACGAAAAGATTCTATTTTGTCATATAAAATACATATTATTTAATATTTACACATTCAGATGCTTTCAGATGTAAGATAAAATGTCGTTTTGTTATTTTTATCTTTTACTAGCTGTGTTCCGCGGTTTCACCCGCATTGCTCCGCTCCTGTTGGTCTTAGCGTGACCAGCTCGATAAATGGGCTATCCAATACCGAATTTTTTTAAATCAAACTCTTCAGCTTTATAATCTTAATCTTAATACTATTATAAAGGCGAAAGTTTGTATGGATGTTTGTTACTCTTTCACGTAAAAACTTGAGAACCGATTACAATGAAATTTAGCACACATATAGAGAGTAACTTGGATTAACACATAGGATAGGTTTTATCCCAGAAATCCCACGGGAACGGGAACTATGCGGGTTTTCCTTTGAAAACGCGGGCGAAGCCGCGGGCGGAAATCTAGTATTAGTAGATATAGATTTAATTTGTACATCGAAAAAAAATTGAAATGTGCTCGATTACTTATGGTGACTAAATATTTTGGAAATTTAAGCAGAACCAAAAAAAATCAATAAGTACCTAATAATGTTCTGAAATTTACATGATTGTGAGTTTTGTGGTTTTAAGTCATTTTATAAAAATACTGTGCTTACGCCATGTGACGTGATGTGATGCTATGATGGTTTGTTGTCATATAATGTGCTGTGGTGTGATAATTGATATATGACGTGATGTGATGTGCTGTGATGTGCTGTGATGTGATGTGACGTGACGCGATGCTATGTTTGTAGTCATATTATGTGTTGCGG
>CAJQZN010024447.1:0-17148 GCA_907164685.1 Colias eurytheme | reverse complement strand
CTAGCCTTGAGCGCGGGGACCGAATCCAGAAATTCCGTAACGAAAAAACCTCACGCTCCCCACTCCGACGGGCACGGAGGTGTGGCTTGAAGGCATAGCATGTAATAGCTTTACCGCGGCAGTCCCCGAGTGCCACACGTCTTTTTTTATATATCTAGTATCTACTTCTCTATCATGGCGGCAAAATGTTTCAAAAATTTGTTAAAAATTAAAAAAATTGTTATAATCATATAGTTAATGGTTGTTTATTTTTCTAAATATAAAATTTTAATTTTGTTATTGGCAGGTCTGCGTCATAAATGTAGAATATTAGCAATACATTTTTATCTTAGCGATTAATTTTCAGTTTTAAACCTAGCGATTAATTTTTTTTAGCTTATAAGCTATGCAATAGCTTAAAAATCAACTCCTAGAAGGTTGAAATAGGGGACGAAAATTACTTATAACTTTGAATATGGGTAAAATCGTGTACTACGCGATTTTACCGACATAGTGATATATTATGTGCTAGTCATATATTAATTATGTATTGATGTTCGATTTAAGGCTAGTATACAAATGGTTTATGATTAGAAATTTGTTATTTTTTCAGCACTCGTGTTAAAAATTTTAATTTAAAAGAAGGAGAGCTTACGAGATAACTTAAAAAAATTAAGTTATCTCGTAAACTCTTCTTGAGTTTCTTTAAGTTTATATACCTAAATAAAAACCTCGAACTATGTAGTGAAAATATATGGAATATCTATTAAATATAAATTTAACTATTATATAGTACTTTTAATGTGTGGTTTGAAAACGTATATTATTTGTAATTTGTGTGTATTAAACTATTTCATTGGAATCGTATTTTTAATGCAATTTCCTTTTGGAATAAAATAAGTTAATTACAATGAATAAGTACAGATAGAAATAATCTATACTAATATTATAAAGATCAAGAGTTTGTTTGTTTGAACGCACTAATCTCGGAAACTACGGGTCCGATTTGAAAAATTATTTTGGTGTTAGATAGCCCATTTATCGAGAAAGGTTAAAGGCTATTTATCACCACGCTACGACCAACAGGAGTGGAGCCACGGTGGTGAAACCGCGCGGAGCAGCTAGTAGTAGATATAACAGGATTTTATGTATTATTTTAGATGTTTAATATCCTTCCACTTATAATGGGCATCATTAATTCATTGTTATATATCTTTTATTTTATAAGAAATAAAGGAAGCCACGTGTATATTATATACATACAAATCTACGGTACAAACATAATTATACCAGTTTTCTTTTCAGTAATAGTTCCAACACTCAGTCTAATACTATTATATTATTATACACTTTTTTTCCAATCTCCAACATTTTATATGTTGGTTTAATGCTCTAAGTTTTTATACATTGAATATTATTACAAAACAAGCAATAAAAACGTCATCTTTTCATTCTTAATTATTATTAAAGTTTAAGTTAATCAACTGTCAACTAAAAAGATGTAATTAATAAAATATAATTTAACACAATATTTAAACTATAAAATTGTTCTACTATATAAATATTATATAGCAGTGTTTGCTTCAATTAAATTTTTGTTCTTTAAACTGTTAACGCTTGCTTTCCGGTGGCTCGTGTCTCTCGCTCTAATCGTGTCTATGATTCCCAAGAATGGCGCCTCCACGAAAAGATACAGGACCACTGCTATTAAGAAAGCCATGAAGACCATGCCGAGGGTTAAATTAAACTGAAACAAAGGAATAAATTATTAGAATAAAATATACATAATCTTACTCTGCATTTACATCAAATGAACGAGATAGAGCAAGAGCATTCTTTTGTGATCTTTTAGTAAAATTTTGTCTAACATACTAAGAACAACGAAAGAATGCTCTACGCCTGTTTACACTCAAAGAATTTGAAATTTACATTTTTGTTCAGTATTCTATGTCTATTAAACTAAAAAAAAGACGTGTGGCACTCGGGGACTGCCGCGGTAAAGCTATTGCATAGCATGCCTTCAAGCCACACCTCCGTGTCCGTCGGAGTGGGGAGCGTGAGGTTTTTTCGTTACGGAATTTCAGGATTCGGTCCCTGCGCTCAAGGCCCGCGATAGAAGCTATGCAATAGCTTAAAAATAACTTTTCCAAACGGTCTATCTATAAACGGAAATTATACAATTTGCTTGCAACAATTATAATAACAATAACAATAATTACTTGAGTATTATTACTACAGATTTACTAACCAAATGTAGGACGTTGACTCGTATCATGATACTGGAACCAGTCATCATCCTGACTAAGGTCACGTGGCTGAGGTAAGCGCAATAGGAAATTCTACATATAACCGTCCAAATGCGTGCCTCCAAGAATCCGCGAATAGTGCCTGAAAACATAAAAAATGTGTGCATGTACTAGTGTACACACGTAAGAAGTGAAACTTCTTTATGACCTTATTTTTAAAAAAATAATTTACTATATTATGCAACTTTACAGAAATACGTCGAATCACGCGTGGTAGGGATAAGAAAAAGATGGCGCGTAACGGAAAAATGTCACGCGTAACGAAAAAAATACACACTAAATTGTTACACTAAATCTTTTTCCAACCCCGATAAAGAAGTATCACTTCAAAAAGGAAATGAAAATAAATATTTTAGTTCGGGTTTAAATTATAGTGTTTCTTTATTTTTTCGGTTGTAAATAAAAAATGTTATAACGATTAAAACTGCATGTATAAGAAGTCTAATTGAATAAATAAATGTTTGAGTTTTCTCCAATGTTCACTCACTACTATGTTAATAATAATTGGCAGCCTGGAAGAGATCGCTGATAAGCGATAAGGTTGCCTTATGTGCTGTGAATGTTTCCTTTTCTGTTAATATTATATGATTGTAAAATTTGTAATGGTACATAAAATTGTTAAATAAATAAATAAATGGCAAGTTTTCCTTCATTTCAAATCAAAGTACATTTCTACGTACTTTATGTTGATCCTGAGAAAACTTAAACATTTATTGGTTTATCATATTGCCGGTCACTCATTCCCATGATCTCCAGAGAAGAATGACATTTGCATAACCTAAAGACTTGTTCTATCCATACTAAAAACTTACCTTCAAATTTGAACACCATACCAAATATTAAAATTGCGGCGCACATCCCAAATACAGGCTTCAGTAGTAAAGAGAACATGACTCGTATGTATATAGAGAGTCGTGGACCGTCTCTGTATGCAGCCATGCCTGCTATAGCAAGGGCGAATCCTACTGGCACTATTGCGTAGTACATGGGTAGGAACTTCTGAAAATTAATTCATTTGAAGTCTTTCGAAGTCTGTGCCAAAAGGATATAGAAGATTTAGGGATTTTGTATATTATTTACTAGCTATCCGCCCGCGGCTTCGCCCGCGTTGTCTTAAACCTAATAAATTAGATACTAACCCCTTTCTCGAGAACCACTCAAAAACAGCATCAAAATAGTACGGTTACGTAGTTTTAAAGATTTAAGCATACTTACATAGGGACATGGGGATATAGATTATAGTTACCGTTCCCATGGGATTTCCGGGATAAAACCTATCCTATGTGTTCATTCAAGTCACCCTCTATAGTGAGCTTTATTTCATTGTAATCGGTTCAGTTGTTTTTGCGTGAAAGAGTTACAAACACACACACATCCTCACACACTTTCGCATTTTTAATATTAGTAGGATTGTAGGTATATAGTAGGATTAGTAGGATTGTTATATAAATCCTACTTGGTATATTGAAATCTTTTAGTCAGTTACTTACCCTATACTTTTTAACATCAAAGCTGCTATTTTGCTTGTTGTAAATAATTAAACCAAGTGCAAGGCCGATTATAAAGCAAGCCATGTTTGTGTGTGTGGGTGTATACACGTTCACAAATGTTGGGTCAGTGGCAAAGATGTTTCTAATCGTTCTGAAATCAATTAAAATATGTCGTGGAAAATGAACGAAAAAAAATATAAGAAGAACATATTATAAGGTAGAGCGTTGATATAATTATAACATTAATATAGATTATACATACTTATATTTTTTTTATTAGAAATTAACATTAGAAAGGAAAAATAAACCATCTTATATTCAATTCAAATATTTTATGTTAATTTATTATGCAAGTACATAGTAGGTAAGGAAAGTTCGTTTTATATCAAAACTATTTAAGTGTACAAATCATACTTATCAAAAGTTTCACTAACTTTACTTTTTACACGCTTTTTATTAGCTTCACCTGTATGTTTGTATGTTTGTTTGTAACCGACTTCTTTGGGCGCGATTTTGACCCACTTTAAACGGCCAGATTTCGTTCAAGCTTTGTAGATTTATTGAGGACCGATGACAATACACTAATTTGATAAAATAAATAATAG
This sequence comes from Colias eurytheme, assembly GCA_907164685.1. Lineage (NCBI taxonomy): Eukaryota > Metazoa > Arthropoda > Insecta > Lepidoptera > Pieridae > Colias > Colias eurytheme. The sequence continues at coordinate 12,768 of CAJQZN010024447.1, read as the reverse complement.
TTTAAAAAAAATAAAAAACACGCTTTTTATAGAAAACCGAACTAAAAGCGTGTTTTTTAGTTTTTTTTTTTTAAACTATTATTAAATTGATAACTTACTCCAATGTTACAACTAACGATCCATTCAAATCTTGGAAGTACGTATGGAAAGCTGGTGCTACAACGCCAATCACCAACAAGATTACTAAAAAAATTCTTCGAATGCGTCCTTTAAATAACACACAGAGGATCAAACCAACTATGTGCAATTGAAAATCTGCTGCCACATACCTGAAAAATATTGTTGGTGTTTTTACTTGATATTTTTATTAAGTATAGAGAATGTGCCTTTCTACTGATTTTTGAAATCGGCTTTTTAATTTTTCAAACTCAATTCTCAAACTTTTGTCGGAGGAAATATAGAGAAACAGTGTGGCTACCAAGCCACACTCAGTTTATTATTTGTTACCTATGCGATAAACCTTTATTTAAATATATTATTTGAAGACTTAAAAATATAATGTTATAATAAATATAATGTAAATAATAAAATGAGGTCTGTATGTTACTTGATAAGTAGACTTTACGAAAGATTAGTTGGTAGTCGATAAAAATAGATAATATTGAACATAATTGAAGGTAAGAGGAAAGAAAGAAAGTACATAAATATTACAAACCATGCGTGAAGCATGCACTGGCTATTTTTATAATAATTTCTTATAGAAAATAGGTGGATCCACCATGATTGGCGGCAGTCAGTCACTGCATCATTTACTATTGTCTGAAATAAAACATCGTGTTAGTCAATTGAGTATGGCTCAGCGGTGAGGACCTCGGAGTAGACGAGGGTTCGAAACCAGGCGGGCGTGAAGGAAATAAATAGATTTTTCAATTAATTGCGCATTATATAACATCACCACTACTAAAACGGTGAAGGAAAACATCGTGAAGAAACCAACGTGATAAAGAATCAAAAACTCAACAACTTGTGACATTTGCCAATACACTTGGCCAACGTGGTGGATAACGGCCTGATCCCTTATGGGAGGCCCGTATCCCAGCAGGGTGAACTTAATGGGCTGATGAAAGTGATGATGATGATAAGTCATAAGACAATAACAAGTTATAACCACAAGTTTCTGAGAGTTTTGATCACAATATACAAAACTTTCACATTACCTTCCAAAAGGGTCCCGATCCAGCATATCTGAGCCATGTAGATGTAATGGCTAAGACAATTGCATATGGTGGCGTCAATCTACAAAAGGAAATAAATAACAATGAACACAAAAAAATACTAAAATACAGTTTCCAATCAGGGTTTCGAGAAGAGACGAGCGTGGAAACATTTTTTTTTATAGCATAGGAGGCAACTGAACAAACAGTAAAGTTTTTAAAATTACCTGCATATTATCCATCACTTTACTAATTTGTGAAAGAAAACATCCTCAGGGAGCCGGTATGTCATGCAGTTGATGATGAAGATTTATCAAATTAGATTATATCAAAGAAAAGGAAATAAGAAGCAAATATTATCATCTCAAACCTTATTTGACAGTTACTATTCGTATTTATTTTAAAAATATTTACCTCAACCATCGTATACCAATACGCTTCGGTATTTCAAGCCAGTCAATTGTTTTGGTCTCCGCCGCGATTTGCAGATTGTATGACAGTAATAATCCCGAAATTAAGAAAAATATTTGAACAATTATCGTGCCGTTGTATCCAAATTGATATCCCACATAGTCAAATGTCTGTAAACATGGAGATTTTATTAAATAATTTTTTTATAGACATCTAAGTAAACAAGAAAGTGTGTTTTTTTGTTTGTCTTTTTTTAAGGTAGTAACTAGTAACGGAGCTATTTTATAGAACACACGGAGTTATCGATCTACAAACATTTGCTTAAAAACAAAAACACGCTACGTATTGAGAATCTTTCGTCGTTATGGGAATGTTAGCAAGAAAAAAATACTTCCAAATAAACTCCTTGCCACTTTATTACTTACCGATTCCAGAAAGTGCGTATTCTGACAAAGTAGTACCAACGGTTGAATTGAATGACCAAGAATAACCAAACATATCGTAAGCGCTCTGTGAAATAAACATAACTAAATACGTTCAAACATTAATTTACACAAAGTAAAGGGAAGGTCTACAAGGTCTAACAGGTCTTTGAAGAGTGAATCGGTACCTACTAGGGAAGCGCGTACCATCTTAAACCGCATCTTAGCTTTCCATCAGGCGAGATCATGGTCAAGCGCTTCCCTATCTAGAATAAAAAAAAAAGACGGGTTGCACTCCGGGAGTGCCGGAAGTGAAAACTTGATTATTAACGTTCAGCAAGTTTGATATTTTTGAATGGTATCCGTCTTACGCATGGAATATAAGGGCTAAAAAAAAGTCCGTCTTACGCTTTTTTGATCAGGCCACGTGTCCTGACGCGAGTTTAAGATTTTATACCCAACGCCGCTAAAGAAGTTTTCACTTCAAAAACCTGATCTGTCATGAGAACAGAGAAGTAGCTTAAATTATTTGGAAATAACAAGGAAAATGAAAATAGAACAAATTATTTGGAATCAACAAGACAATACAAACAAGCCGCCGAGTCATACAATACAGAATATAATTAAAAAAAGATCGTGTGTGCCGAGCTCACGTGTCAGAAGTGGAACTTCTTTGGCAAGATTCAAAGACGTGACCTTAAAATTTTACTCTCAACGCGCCTAAAGAAGTTTTACTACAAAAATTAAGAAATGAAACATAAAACTCAGTCGCAAACGAACTGAAACATTCATCATCCCTTTTGAAGTTGGTTGAAAACAGTAAACAACGTTATAAAAACTTACTTCAGTCCATCCAGGCTTCTCAGTCGGTTCTGCCGAGGATCAGATCGGTCACGGATGTTGACAAGTTTCAACCAATTTTTTTGTATTGAAAAATTAATAAGATATTTATTCGCTGTAAAAAAATTGTTTTCAAGTAGTATTGCATGCATGGAATGATATTATATTAATTGAGATATTAAATGCATTGAAAATGTAGTAAGAGACAGTCTTAAAGAAAGTAAACAAGTTATAACAGGTACATATTGACATACACAATTATTTTTTTTAAATAATTTAATGTCAGGTAGGTCAGTATGATATTGACGTAAATGATAAATAAAATAAATAAATAAATATTTCAGGACAACTTCACACACCGCACGATCTGATCCCATACTAAGCTTTTTGCTTGTGTTATGGAAACCAGATGGCTGATTAACATACATATATAATTTTAAATAAATATTTATATAGATAATTAACACCCAGGCACAGAGCAAACATCTATGTTCATCACACAACTATTTTCCCCGGGTGGGAATCGAACCCAGCAGGGCCGCTACCAACCAAGCCAACCGGTTAGTCGATAATTTGTTAACTCGGATCAGCTAGTTAATTAAAGTAATAACACTTCAGTCATCCATAATTTACCTTGCTTCTTTATACACCTCACACATACAAGATCATAGAAGCTTGCTATGAAGTTGATCATTATAATCATTAAAATCAGTAACAAAACTGTTATATCTGCACCGTCTACATTAATTTCTTCGTTGGAATTTGTGCATTTAATGTTATCTAATACTTTGGTTTTAAGCTTGTATTCATTCCATAATGACTCGTTAAGGCATCCCTCAAGGCTCTCCTTTGTGCCCACTGCTTTATCTTTTATATAACTGTGACATGACTGCGTTAAACATACCCCATAATATGGTTTTGTATGGTTGAAATGGCTATCACTGTGTTGTGAATATTCCTGTAATAAAATTATTCATAATTAGTATTTAATTATTCATAAGTTTGTCATAAAAAGATTATATAGGTATATTAAGAAGAGCTGGAACGTCAACACATTTACACATTGCACATGTTAGGCCGGGAGATACTGACACAAAATTTCGGGTCATTTGTAACAGGATGGCGGTCTAGAGGGGTCTTAGTACGCAATGACAAAAAGAAAAATGATGGTCAGAACGCTGGTACCGGCGGACTAGTCGCGTGGGCGTTAGTCACACTCGTCGGATAAATAGCGAAAGTCCAACGATTTGTAACACAAAAATTTTAGAATTTACCGATAGCCCTTAAAAAAGATGTAGGCGGTAGTGTCATGCCATACAGTTACGATGTGACTTACAGTCCGCCATACCGACGTGAATGCGTTGATTTAAAAAAAACAATTCAACCATTTGTACCGGGCTCACTTTTGCACAGGTAACCATCGTCGTGCAGCCATTTACTAAAATCGCCATGCCATACTTTTCGGACGATTCCAAATGGTCGACATACCGCGGAAAATCTGCAAATTTTTGAATTTTTTTTTCTCGCCAAACGATTTGTACCACCCTACATTTTTTTTTCAACAACTCCTGAATGATTATAAATAGAAGTGTGATAATGCCATACCTGTGGGAGGTGGCGAATGTGTATAAGATTTTTTTCTTATTGTAAGATTTTATTCGTAGTTTGAACGATTTGTAGCAGTATGGCACTAATTTTTCCCTCTATTAAAAGTATGGCAAATATAATAATGGTCACGTTGCATCATATACTTTCCAAAAATGCCGTACTGGTACAAATCGCCAATTCTTTTCATTTTTTTTTACGTCTTGGCTTAAGTCTTACAATCATTCGCCCCATGTTTGCAATCTGCGATATTTTTTTCTAGGTAGAATTGTATACAAACAAACAGAATATAATGATCCCATACTGTAAAAAAATATTTTACGTATTGTACAGTCGTATTTTTGAAACGTGACGAATAAATTAATTTTCAAGTATGGCAGCACTTTTTCCCCCTACTAGAAGTATGGCAAATATAATAATGGTCACATTTTATCAAATACTCTCCAAAAATCCAAATGCAATACTGGTACAAATTGTTTGGCGAAAAAAAATTTTTATTGCAGATTTTCGGCGGTATGGTGGCCATTTGGAATCGTCCGAAAAGTATGGCATGGTGATTTTCGTAAATGTCTGCACGATGATGATTACCTGTGCAAAAGTTAGCCTGGTACAAATGTTTGAATTGTTTTTTTTTTAATCAACGCATCGCGTCGGTATGGGGGGCTGTAAGTTACACCGGAAAAGTATGGCATGACACTACCGCCTACATCTTTTCTATGGGCTATCGGTGAATTCTAAAATTTTTGTGTTACAAATCGTTTGACTTTCGCTATTTATCCGACGAGTTCGACTAACGCCCACGCGACTAGTCCGCCGGTACCAGCGTTCTGAGTTCTGACCATCATTTTTCTTTTAGTCATTGCGTAATAAGACCTCTGTAGAACCGCCATTCTGTTACAAATGACCCGAAATTTTGTGTCAGTATCTCCCGGCCTATGTATGTGTCATATTTTGCAATTGTTTATAAATACAGGGTGATGTAATTGGTGTAGTACGAATATCTAAAAATCTATGAAGAATTTTGTGATACAGTAAATGGAAGAATTATAGACTATTTTACAGTATTTAATAAAATCATTTAATTTTTTGTTCATTTTCATTAGAAATGTCAATTTTTCTCACCAAGGTGGAAATTTGGATGATAAGGATCTTGTTAGAAAAATATAAATTTTGACTAAAATCGGCATTTTTTTTTTCAAAAATCAAATTACTAATTAATAATCAGAGTTATCACATTATTAAAAAAAATAAGCCAAACTATACACAATTTTTACCTACTTGATGCAATCCTCAAAGATCATGGACATAGTGTATTGCGCCTTCCCCCATACCATCCAGAACTCAACCCAATAGAGTTACTATGGGGCATAATTAAAGGGAAAGTAGCATCACAAAATGTGAACTTTAACTTGAAAACTGTGGAAGAATTATTTAGAAAGGAAGCAAATGCTATTAGTCTGGATATGTTTAGTGACGTTTGGAGAAAGACGCGAGAACATGAGGAAAAATATATTCAATTAGAACCAAAAGTAGATAATAATTACACTGACTCTGAAATTCCGACAACGAAACATCGAGTTCTTCGAGCGATGAAAGTTACAGTGAAGTAGAAATTACGATTATGATTAAATAGATTCTTCTTCTTCTCTATAGATACTGCTTTCTGAATTGGTGGTAATTGTTAAAACTGTTAAACTGTTATGAGTTATGACGATTCAAAAGTGCTTCTAGAAGAAGTCTAATTGTACTAATGTTTGAGTTTGAGTTTAAAACCAATAGTGTGAAAATTATACAATAAACATGTAACACATATTTGTTAGCGCGTATTGGTAGGTATTACGTACTTACTACAAATATAATATTTCTTAGATATCTTTACTCGACCAAAGTCAGGAATTTAATTATTATTTGATAATTGAATGATTATTAATACTTTTATCCAATTGATTATTATTAGAATAAATAATTAACTTCATCAATTGATTTACTTTTAAATTATAATTTTACAGGTAAATTATGAGAGCTTTCATAAGTAATTATATTTGCATATAATATATATATCTACAACGCACCCATTTTACAATTCAAGTCTAAAATGAAACTAGAGTCGCATTTATTTTTGAACATACTGTAAGTGAAATTGCATAAGTGTGAGTACTGTGAACATGCCAGCTTTCCCTAATTTACCTATACTGACATTATGTTATACTTATTGTAAACTAGCTTTCCACCCGCAGCTTCGCCCGCGCTGTCAAAGAAAAACCCGCATAATTACCGTTACCGTGGGATTTCCTGAATAAAACCTATCCTATGTCCCGGGGTAAAAAGTAGCCTATGTCCTATCTCGGGTATCAAAATATATATATATACCAAATTTCATGCAAATTGGTTCAGTACTTAAGGCGTGATTGAGTAACAGACAGACAGACAGAGTTATTTTCGCATTTATAATATTAGTATGGATAAGATATGCACCTAAAATATCACGGAAATGAAACATGCTAAAATTATGATTCACCTCCAAGATTATTGTTATGATCTTGGAGGTCATATGATCATAACATGTTCTTTTATAATATTTATTAATAAGTATATTTTGACAAAAATATCATATTATTACGATTTGTCTGAGTATCATCGTGTCTTGTTAATGTTTTATGAATTGAAGTTGCAAATTTTTCTTTCTAAATAAAAGTACTTTGGAAAATTTCTACAATTGATAAAAAAAGTGAAGTCCCATGTCCCCATTACCCCACGGTAAGAGGCAGATGCATTATACATCTGTTTCACTGATCGATTTTCTTTAGGTACAAGTAGGTGATCAGCCCAGATCAAGACATTTTTTTTTCTTCGTCTCCACCGGGAATCGAACCCAGGACCCCTCGGTGTTACGCTCTCGCGTCAACCACTGTACCGAGGAGGCGGTCACAATTGATAAACCTTGTACTAAATGTTCACCCAAGCCAGGAGGACCATTGTATGCTCTGCTATGTATTAATACTTTTCTTAACATATTAGCCGCTAATCCGTTTTCATTAACTGCTAATACAAAGCTCGTGTTGCGCATGCTGACTCACTAGGCGGCTTTTGTGTACTCGCGTATTGTTACTATACGATGTTTTCTTTATTGGGCCCTCTACATAATGGGCAGCGTTGGCCCAACAAGTGATTGTCGATGTTTGCAGCCCTTACGGTAATTATGCAAAAACATCTACAATGACGGCCGATCATTTATATTTATGCCCTCTACATGATTGCCTCTACTTGCCCAACGCTGCCAATTGTGTAGGGGGCCCATATGATGTCTTTATACTACGACGTACCTACATGGCGCGATTGTAATAACATTACTTACTATTGCGCCTGCAAACTTTCAATATATTGGAATAACAATTTAAAACGTATGAGGCGATAACGCTTTAAGTATTTAGAGGTACTTATTACAATCTTCGCGGAGACAACAAATAACATAGATAATTTTCTATTTGCGATCGTCACAAACAACACATACTTTAGTTCAATGACATTAAAAGATTATTCGATTCATTTCAAGGTGTACTTCATTTAATAAATACTAGCTTCATGGACTTCGCCGGCTTTGCCTAAATTCTAATAAATTATATACTGAAACCTTCCTCTTAAATCACTCTATCAAAAAAACTGCAGAAAAATCCATGGCGTTTAAAGATTTAAGCACACATAGGGATAAAGGGACAGAGAAAGCGACTTTGTTTTATACTATGGAGAGATATTTATCTTTAATTTAGTACCTTGGCATTGAACAATGGCCCAAAAATCTCACCAGGTATATAAGGTGTAAATCAGCTCTGCAACGAAAGCACAAAATCTCATTGCAGAATGCTGAGCGGCAATACTTTTAGCTTTAGATAAGTAGTTTTGGTCGCAGAAGAATTCCAACCAATACCCGCGGCCCCATCATTAAAGCGGCTCGACGGAACCCAGTGGGTTTTTAGTCAGTAAGAATCTGACTTAACCCACGGCTCCTTCCCTGGGAGCCGTGGGTAAGATTTCCCCACTTAAAAAAAGGATTAGTAGTTTGTAAGCACATCATTTATTGTTAATTGTAATAACCTACTTGCTAATAAAGAGTTAAATATTTTTTTATTATTACCTGAATCATGCTTAAAAGGTTACTTGGTGCATCAGACACTAGAGCGAATTCCACAGCACAATAAACACCATCAGGTTCGTTTAAACATTTATCATAATCATCCAAACGAAATTTTGGCGGCATACGGTTGTATTCTGTTACTGAAAAATGAAAATTACTTAGTATATGTATGTAAAATACAAACTGTAGTGTTATCAATGGATAATAAGATATTATTTCTTCTTACTGCAGGTTAGAGGACATTGTAGTGGTTCAGAAAAATGTATGAATTAAGTTTAAGCACATAGAAAAACAAAATTCATTATGAGTATCATTTTTTCATACTGTTGTTATTTTTGTTTTGATGAAATTTTAAAGCATTGTTCGTTTTTAACGTTCTTTTTAATCTTTGATGGTTTAATTGCATGATCGTTATAAAATGAAATAAAATAACATTTATTTGCAAAAAAATGGTACGGAGAGGTGTGAAGAGCTGTGGTGAAGAGATAATAATTGTTTAACATGTTTAGCTTTGTATAAAGCATGCAAATACATATTATATGCGTAAAACAGATACTAAATATAAATCCCACTACAATAAATTGAAATATCATTTCTATTTTCTATATTCTAATCGTTTTTAAACTTTGAAGCCGCTCCGCGCGGTTTCACCCCCGTGGCTCCTCTCCTGTTGGTCGTAGCGTGATGATTTATAGCCTAGCCTTCCTCGATAAATGAGCTATCTAACACCGAAAGAATTTTTCAAATCGGACCGGTAGTTCTCGAGATTAGCGCGTTCAAACAAACAAACAAACTCTTCAGCTTTATAATATTAAGTATAGATATACGATGTAACAATAAATCATTTAAGGTCAAAAAAATATTTTTGACAATAAAAACAATTAATGATCAGCCATTTCTCTAACTTATTTTTAAACACATTCAATGTTTGGTTTTGTATGCATTTAGGAACGCTGTAGTCTTAATTCGTTTATTTTTTATTTTCATGTATGTAATACAGTAATTATCAGAACAAGACATAATTCAAATAGGAAACGGGACAGATTTCAAATATAAAAAAAATATATCATAAATCGGTTAAACCGGTCTAAATTAAATATTAAAAACACAATCCTCTTTTTAAGTCAGTTATGAAGTAATACCGTAAATAAACTTTACTAATTGAGAGCTTTCACGAGGCATTGAAAACATCGCTATAACATTCACAGAAGTTATTTATTTAAACCAAATTAAAAATACATTTTTATTATTAAACGAGAATATTTTGAAATATATAAATTAATTAATGAAAACGCTTATACCGTTACAAATAGGAAAAGACTAAGCAAGCGCCGAAATGGCGAAATCATTAATTGTTATACAAAAGAGAGACATTCACAAATATATTTTAATTATTAAAAAATACAGATTTTTAAAAGTACTTACAATTTAGTCTATAGATAACGGCATAGCTGCTATGCAAAATTCCTATTAATATAAACACTATCTTCATGATTGCAGAAAACAGACTTCACGAAAGCTTTAAACTTATAACTTCTTACCGCTAGAAAGATCCGATATGAACTAAACAATTTTGTTATGAAACAATTATTTTTAATTTACACATATTTTTTTGTAGTATAAATCATTAATTGTTATTATTTATGTCAATAATGTTCATTATTTTCGGAGTATTTCATTGTTTTATGAAGGCCGGGCCGACGTCAACTGATTTGCAATATAATACTTTGCATACTTCTATTTTTGTTAAATACAGGGTACATTTTTGAGACGGGTCAGAAAGGAAAAATCTTTAGAGGAGTCAAGGAACACCCGGATGGAACGATATTTTCTATCGAGAAAATATCAGGGAATCATGTTTCTAACTAACGGTACACGTATTGCGTTACTATTGAACTTTCTCGTCAAGAATTTTCATCACGACAACTTTATTAATATAAAATTTACGAAGGTTTAAAGGGTCGTAAATGTTAATCCCTAAGCTAGGATTAATCACTACCCAAATTTATTATCATCCAATAATCGTCGCTTGTTCAGTTTATTTATCGCTCACTAAAATTCATAGCGATCAAGTTATTAAAACAGTATCTCATCTTCAGTCGCTGAGATTTTTAGTGGCTTGTTTTATTATTCCTCTATAGAAAACACTAGCTGTGCCCCGCGGTTTCACCCGCATTGCTCCGCTATTGTTGGTCTTAGGGTGATGATATTATATAGCCTATAACCTTCCTCGATGATTTAACCTAACACCGAAATGATTTTTCATATCTCACAATTAGTTCCTGAGATTAGCGCGTTCAAACAAACAAACTCTTCAGCGTTAAAATATTAAGTATACCTACATAATATATAGTTGAATCCGTTTCTACCAGTGCTTCGCTATATGCATCCATAAACCGCATCCTTAGAAACAGCAAAGCACAAAGGTACCTGCCCGCGAATTTCCAAAGCCTCGACTAGGTTCTGTTCGTATATGTAATGTTTTAAAATATCTCGACAAAAGTTAATCCATTTGAGTCAATTTTTTAATGAGATAGATAATGTTTTTTCTAGTAATATGCATAAACGAAAGCTGAAATTAGTCCGACTCGTGACTCAAATTATATAGGCTTTGTAAATTGCCTTAAAAACCTGCCCTGACCCAAAAATGCACCCTGTATCCAGTTTGTTTACACTTGTTTATGTTAGTTTTAAACGTATATTTCGAGAAAAAAACTATCGGCCGACCGTCTAGACAAGTTCGCCTAAGTCTCAACATAACTAGTAGGTAAGTTGTGTCTTTCCGTGGAAACTTTCCGCTCAAAATTTTCCACAAACTCATTCGACCTCCACGTTTATGCCAAACTTTACCACACGTAATTTATTCAAGGTAAGAGTAATCTTATATATAAAAATGAATCGCAAAATGTGTTGGTAAGCGCATAACTCGAGAACGGCTGAACCGATTTCGATAATTCTTTTTTTAAGATATTCCTTGAAGTACGAGGATAGTTTTTATGTAGAGAAAACGTAAATATGTACCACGGGCGAAGCCGGGGCGGACCGCTAGTAAATAATAAAAATAATATTTCTTTATGATGACGTTTTCAGGAGAATTTAGTTTTTGAGTCGCGAAGGCAGAGATCTGGGGGCACGGTAGTGCCCCCGCCAAGACGAGCCAAGCGAAAGCGAAGCGCACGGGCACTACCTACCTTTTCTCGAAGCGCTTCGACGTTTTTTTGAACCCTCATAACTTGGGTTTGGATTATGCTAGATCAACAAAATTTTCGGGATATATTGTCAATAGCGGACTTATTGAACATATTAAGTTTTAATTACATTAGCTTTTATACTTCAGATTTTATTTATATCTAAAAAACGCTAATTTCGTCACTGACTCACTGATGATCATCAAAATTCTTAAGGTATTTCCTAATGTCCTAGAAAGCTGAAATTTTGTATGTAAGCTAGTATTAGCACACAAACAACAAAAAAATTATAAAACTTGTAACTTTCATCCCCCAACCCCTTAAACTAGGGGATGGGAGTTTGTATGAGACCTGTAATTTTAAATTAAATTTTGATTACGCTAGAGGTCTAATCTAATAATCTAAAACTTATATATATATATTATATATATATATATATATATATATATATAGGGGATATAAATATATATATATTTTGTTTTAATATATATGTATAGGTACTCCTTGTTAAAAAAAAAAATTAAAAATTTAATCGACATAATATATTGAGACATACTTCAGATCAGATCATATAAATATGAATGAATAGAAGTGTTGCGAACGTCTCCTGCCTCTGACGTCCACTCAGTAGCTAAAAATAAAAAAATGGTTGCCTGTAAAGTCGGTTTTACGGGCGAAGATTTTACGTGACAACGTCTTTTTCTCGGTAGAATATTTATGTGCTGCGCGCGCGGCAGACCGCGGGCCTCTCTCTCGTTCGGTGACTCATCGTAACGTTACCGAGCGTTACACTTTTTCATAAGTGACTCCCAGCCGCAACCTAATTTAAGACGTTGTCACGTCAAAAAAAATTGTCCTTGACAGCAAGCGCGTCGATTGTCGATTGTCTTGCTACTGATTTAAAAGTGAACATGGATTGTGAAATAGTTTCACTTGAAGTAAATCTTGGACCTTGCCATCATCATGTGTCAGCGAACAGCGAACAGCGAACAGCGAACAGCGAACAGCGAACAGCG